>JAPKLY010000288.1:431998-445199 GCA_026898435.1 Prunella vulgaris | reverse complement strand
GTTTCCTTCAATTCAGCACAATCTGCAGCTCTACAACTTGCTTCATTAAAAAGTTCTTCATTGTCCTCTTTCAGACAACTGTAACTTTCCTTCAGTTCTTATAGAATCTGCAGTTGTTTCTCAGCATCTTCTACTCCAGCTAACAAAGCTTTCACATGTTCTCTTCCAATGTGATTATCTCTTCTAAGATCTTCATTCTCTTCTTGGAGTCTTTGGATTGCACTTAGCATGTCACTGGAAGAATCCTTTTCTGTAATATAACTTGATGATGATGAGCATACCTCTTCATCTTTAGCCATAAGACAGATCAGGGCTTCTTCATCTGAGTCTGTAGAGTATGAGTCCTCTAAATCTACAGTTGACTTTTGAGAAGAAGAGGGACAGTCTTCCTAGTTTTTATCAAACTCAGAAAGTAGTGCTCTAATTCTCTCCTTGTCAAACTTTTTCTTTCTGTCTTTCCTGAGTCTCTTTGCTTCATCAGTGTACTTCTCAGCTTTGGGATAAGGATAATCTTTGATGTAGTGTCCTGGTTTTCTGTAGTTATAGCACAAATAGGTTGAGTTAGGTGTTGTAGATTTCATCCTTGGAAGTGGATAAGAATCTAACCTATGAAGAAGTCCAGTTGAAGTGTTGGATAGGAAGACACATCGCTTGAGAAATCGTGAAGTGAGCCTTGTCATAGTTCGTTGGAATCGCCATGGATTTGAAGAGGCGACATGGGAAAGAGAAG
Source organism: Prunella vulgaris (assembly GCA_026898435.1). Lineage (NCBI taxonomy): Eukaryota > Viridiplantae > Streptophyta > Magnoliopsida > Lamiales > Lamiaceae > Prunella > Prunella vulgaris. The sequence continues at coordinate 444,469 of JAPKLY010000288.1, read as the reverse complement.
AGGACTTAAAGGTCAAATACCCCGAGCTTTTCGTGCAAGGTACGTTTGAATTTTCGAGGACGAAATTTTTTTAAGGTGGTGAGGTTGTAACACCCAGCCATTGGCTGTTCAGTTTTTCGTCCAAGAGGTTTGTTTCGGCACTCTTTTTGTTTGTTTTCCTGTTTTCGTCCACCAAGTTTAGTGCGGGCTGTTCTTGTTTACTTTTCCAGCTTTAGTCCCTTAAGTTTTTATGCTCTTTTTATTTTATTTCTTGCTTAGTATTAGTTGACCGATTAGTATTAGTGGACTCCTTGTTAGGACTTTAATTTCAAAATTTATAGGAATTTATTTATTAAGAGTATTAATTCATTAAGTATTATTTCATTTAGGGTAAAGTAGTAATTGAGGAATTAATCTTTTGGAATTAGATTTTTTTTGAAGATTTGAATCAAGAAAAGGATCATTATTTTGGGTTATATTATTTTTGAAAATTAGGCCACATTAAGAGAAGATATTTTTGTGAGATTTATATCAAGATTTAGAGTTAGTTAGTATCTTTATTAATTATGAGAGATAAATTCAAGTTTTCTCTTCCATGTATTATTTTCAAAAAAATGAGGCTTACTTGAGGATTTAATATCAAGAAAATTAGAGTTGGTTAGGGTTTATTATTTTATATCTAAGATATTAGATATTTCTCAAGATTTGATCCAAGATTTCTCCAAGATTAGATTTGTCAAGATTTTCCTTCCTAGCCAAGGATTATTTTCGGCCTGCCCCTATGAGTAAACACTTCACAATTTTCAGCCCTATATATTTGAGATTCAAGGACCCCTTGTACCTATTATTTTCGGCAGCCACATACATAACCCTTAAGATACATATTTTTGAGTATTTTTGAGAAAGTATAGTGAGTTTTTCGAGATCAATTACTTGGAGGAAGAGAAGTAGAGGATTCAACGCAAGGTTTTAGCAAGGCCGGACATACACACATCTCTTTTCATTCAAGAAATCAAAGGTGGGGGATTTAACGGTGAAAAGTGGTATTTCTAGTTCGATTTTTAAATATTTTGATGTGTTTATGTGTTTATATGCTAAAGAGGTGAGTGATACTCAGATAGTATCATATATGTTAAATGCATTCAGAAAGAATGGTATGTTTACATGTTTTCATGTCCTTTATATTTAGATTTCGAACTAACGTCCCCACTGAGTGATTATTTTATGATTACTCACCCCTTTCACCGAATTAATATTTTTCAGATTACATTGAGTAAAGGGCGAGATGGCAAACGGTGGAGGCGTGTGGATGAGAGGCAAAGAAAAGATAATGGACGAAATTTTTATGCAAGTTATTCCTTTATTTTGTTTTGCAAGTTTGTTTTAATTTTTGGTACTACTTGATTTTCTTGAGGAGTTAGAATTATGCCTTATGAATTTATTTAGTGCATGGACACGTAATTAATTAAATTAGGTTTCAATTGGTTTGATGAATTTTATCGGATTTTCCTAAGTGAAATTATGTGAGAGATTTAGAAATTGCATGATAGGTTAAGTATATAATTATTAGAGATTAATTAGAAGAATTAATTTTAATTAAAGGCTATTTGGTCGATTAATTATGTGGATTAGATTAAGTCACATGTGAAAAGGATGATTTGTGGCCCTATAATTAATTATAGTCCTTGAAATTCATGCTATATATGTTGTCAATAATAAATCCAATAATTTCCGAATTTGGGCAGTGTCTTTACCATGATATATTATGTGTTTTAGTCTATTTTCACGAATTAATTCATAGTAGAAGTCTAGGGTTTGCTTTTAGTCCTTTAACTTCCTACGATATGATTTTATACGAGATATGTGGAACTTTTTTAGTAAATCCTTCTAAGATGTGTTGGATGATTTATTTAAGTATTTAGTAGTTATGAAAAGCATGGCAAGATAAGAAGTATTAGAGAAATGAGAATTTTGAATAATTAAGGGACTGTTTGTGCATACCAGATTTTGATAAATACACCCACTGGATGATTTTCAAGATTTATGTTCTTGCTGCTGTTCACGAGATTTCTAGGTGATGTTATATGTCTATAGGATGTTATATATGCTGCATGTTAGTGGAATAAGTTAGGTTTGCATATGAATTATATTTAATTGAGATAAAGTTGCATGATCAATAGAGTTTTATTATTTGAGGCATGTGTTTTATGTTTAGGTTTCATTATTTAATCCATGAAGCTATTCTGATTTTAGTCCCAAAGGGTTTTAAAAAGAAAAGAAAATTTACCCAAAGAATGTTAGTTCGCATTCTAAAAGATATTTTCCAAATTATTCCATAAGAAATTAATTAAAGGTAAGACTTCCGTTGCAATGAGATGTATAGAAATTTAGGGTGTGACAAAATGTTTCATTGTTTTGGACGACGTATGGGACGAAGATCCCGGCTCTGTCTTATTCAACCTCCTGTTCTGCGTCAAGTGTGAATTACTGTTTACAACTAGGCTATGGGAAGTAGCTTCTGTATGTTTTGGTGAATTTGAAAAAGATAAAGTTCATAAAATGCAGTTGCTGAATGAAGAATAGAGTTGGAGCCTTCTTCATGTGAATACATTTAAGTGCAAAATCATGTGAATTTTTTTTATTAACTTTTTTTTTTGATAAATACATTTAACTGCAAAATTTTAAACAATTACATTTTGCACTCCTACTATCAAAGGACGGTAAATTTAAGGGTGAAAACGAATGTAAGAGTATAATCTTATATTTGGGGTCAAATTTAACAGTGAGCAATAGAGCAGGATTAAAACTGAAAAAAAAAAATTTAGGACAAACTTAAAAAATATTAAAAGATAAAGGACTACAATCATATTTTAATACTCAAGACGACCAGAACCGTAATAGGTAAAAAATAAAGAACAAAAAAACTATTTTCCCTTAATGTTAAATAAATACATCTCATTCTACATAATTACATCTTACACTCCAAAAAATGATTTTTTTTTTAGTCAATTGATGGTAAGTTAATTTAAGATAATTTTTTTTTAAAACATCCAATCAATTGAGCAAACCTGAATTCAAACGTACATGAAAAATCACAAAAATTAACCAAATAAACTTAGCTACAATACTACTCAAAATCAATAAAACCAAATGAAATGAAAAACAAGTACAAAAAGAGATAAACAAGGTAGATATACTTTGTGAGCAAATCACTTGAAGCTCTTCCTCCATTTGGCTGGAATAACTTCTACATGATCACCTGTAAAAAAAGATCCATTATGAAACTATTTACCTAATAGAAGCTGAAATATTGCATATTCTTTCGAAGTCTTTGCTAGAAACTATTCAAACTCAATTCTGCATACCTGGTGCCGTGCGCTCTAGGCTAGAACTTCTGATCTTCTATCCACGAACAAATGACTTTGCAATCATTTTCTGGTATTTTCTTCAAAGCCAGAGGGTTGCAATCCACCAGTGTCGTCTTACAAGTACGTGGTATACTTTGCCAAGGGATCTCCTTCAGTTTGAAGCACCACCCAATGTTTAGGGAGCGAAGGGATACAAGATAACAGCTATCATCAGCTCTCCAGTTAACCAAATCTGTATCATTAAGTCCCAGATGTTGAAGACGATTGAAATACCCTTCTTGCATTTCCCATTCAGCTCCTTGAAAAGCATAGCATTCCAAATAGAGCTCTACAAGATTTGGCAACAATGCAATTGGTGTCATGTGTTCCCAAGCATATCCGCATCCCTTCAGAACCAAAACTTTAAGACATGATGGTAACATAGAAAATGGAGCAGGCGCGTATTTGAACTCAGGGTTTTCGATCATACATATAAGACTGTCTAGTCGTTTAAGGTGAGAAATATGATCAAAGGAGAACGAGGGCTCTAATGCATGATCAGGCTCCAGTTCAATGAGAATTAATAAATACTCTAAATTAGGGATTCTTTCAAGAATTCTCTTCGTAACACTTTCTGGCCTCACAGCTACAAGCGTTATGAGTCTATCTAAGACAGCGCTGCTGCTATTAGGAGGATCTGGGAGATTTCTTCCTTCAATTTCAAGATGATTCAATTCTTTCATATCCCAAATCTCCACAGGTACATATGATAAGTCTCCTGGGTATTTGATATGCATAAGTTGGGTAATAATTAAGAACTCAAGATTCCAAAGTTTGGATATGGATGTAGGGAGCGCGCCGTTGTAAGTGAGGGCCAGGTATCTCAGCAGAACAAGTGTGGATATTTCAACTGGAAACTCATAGAATCGCATACCAAAAGCAGCAACTACTTTCAAGAATTTTGACTTTAGGCATATTGGTACTTGATATGGATTAGTGTGATCAAAACAGAGGAGAGAACGAGCTGCAGAAACTGATGCCATTGAGTCGTAGGCTTCTTTGATGGCGAATAAAACATTATTTTGAACACATAATCTCCGCTGTTTTTCTATATCTTTTGATGAACCATCTGCACTAGTCCTCATGACATGGAAAAACATGTCATTTCTAGCTTCTCTGACACAGAAGTGCCAAAACACAGAATGGATACTGCAAATGTGAAAACCGTCAGTCATGATATGGAGCCGTGCAAGACTTTTTCCGGAAAGATCATTCACATAGTGTAAGAAATCTTCCACAGCCCAAGAGCCTGATGGTATAATTCCTTCAGCATTGAAAAGCCTGGAGAGCATGAGGGCTCGGATCTTGCACTTAACAGGGAATGTTGCCATGTACAGGAAACATGCTCTGCGTTCCAATTCAATATTCTTGTAGCTTGGGTACAAAATATTTGATATGTTACGATATGCTAGCTCGAATACTGAATTTTTATTCGTTGCCACCTCGTTCCAGTATTCGGGGGTCATCTCATCATCTCTTGATAGGAGGAGACTAGCAACCGTGACAATCATGAGAGGAAGGCCTTCACAATTCTCGGCAATCCGCTTTCCGGGTTTCACAAGTTCACGAGGACACAACTCTTCACCAAATACTCTTTCTCGAAGAAGGCACCAACTCTCTTCTTCATTCAGCAACTGCATTTCATGAACTTTATCTTTATCAAATTCACCAAAATATTCCCAAGCTCTTTCCAATAGTCTAGTTGTGAACAGGACTTCACACTTGATGCCGTATAGGAGGTTGCGTAAGATGGACCAGGGATTTTCGTCCCACACATCGTCCAGCACAATGAAACATCTCTTACCTGCAGATAATATTGAGTTTATGTGCTTAATCAAGGTCTCCTCATCAGCTTCTCTATGCATTTTGTTGGGATCTAATTCGGCAAGAATATCAGCAAATATTCTTTTGAGTTCATATTTTGGGCCTAAGGTGAGCCAAACACGATGCTCATAAGAACGCAAAGTCCATGTGTCGTCAAAGATTTTCCTGGCAAGAGCAGTCTTTCCGATGCCCGCCATGCCAACAACTGCAACACTCGTGGAGAATATGCATACATTCTTCCAGATAGGACAAGTTGCATCCGGTAAACCAAGTGCCTCACTCATTATTGGAGAAAGATTATGGGTAGGATAAACATCTCCCACCATTTTGGAAATCTACAAAAATTAAATAAAACAAAAGTAAAGGTCAATACAAAACAAAACACAACGGAATTTTGGTTTATGACAACGTTTGACTCATCCAAAATTCATGAATCAAGACTAGTCAAAAATGGCTTATTTTGCATTCTAGTCCAAGAGTCCTATTTTATTTATTATGTCTCTCAACTCATATGTCATCTTAGTAGTATAAATAGATGTACTTGGCATAAATTTGGAAGGCATCAAAAAGTTCATCAAATATATTTCTAGCCATCTCAAGCCTTCAAAATATTCCTCAAAATTTATTCTTCTAGTAGTACAATACAAGTATTTTGATCATATTTAGATTTGGGCTTGAAGCCTCACAAGTTCAGGTGCCATAAACAAGTAAGGGTTAAAGATTTTGTAGTTCTACAACTTGTCACGAATTTGAATTTGATCAATATATAAAGAACAACCCAACACACTTTTCTCATATTTGTTATCTTCGTTGATTTATTTACTTGTTTGCTATTTTAGTGTCTTATTTAGTGAATTTCTTATTTCTAGTTTAATTTTCTTGCTCTAGTAAACTGATTGTCATTTTAATTTGGGATTAAAGTTTTTATAGTTCAATAACTTGTCAAAATTTTGAATTTGGTCCACATGTATTACACATTTTGATTTTGGTCCTATAAGTTTAAAAATATTTTGATTTTGGTCCTTTTACAAACTTACAGAACCAAAATAAAATTTTGATTTTGGTCCTGTAAGTTTGTAAAAGGGCCAAAATCAAAATATTATTAAACTTATAGGACCAAAATCAAAATGTGTAACCTAAAGGACCAAATTCAAAATAAAGCAAAGATAAAGGACTTATAAATCATTAATCCCTTTTAATTTTTACATTTTAGTTTAATTAGGAACAAAATTATTTGCACTACAATTAAGCGTCGACATATAGTGATGTGGATGAAGGACGTGCACTGAAGAATGCATACAATCGAGCCCATCGGGCTAGATTGAAAAAGGCGACCCAGCTAGAAGAGGCCCATTGAACCGCGACGAAGGCCCATGACAGATTCGCAAGAGTATTTCAGATTCAGTCCATTATCTTATAATTGCTTACATTAGTTGGCAATTCTTATCCTCAGTTTGTAGATATCTATTTGTTATTTGGAGATTTAGTGTAGATTGGTTTTAATATTATTTTGCAAGATTCTGCAAGTTTGTTAGGATTTATTTCGTTAGAATTTAATTCCGTAAGACTTTGTAAAGAAGCATCATCAATAATATCAACAGTTCTTTGCAAATCACTTTTGCGACTTTGACGACTTGCTGGCCTGAGCTAAAGTCTCGAATTACTTACGTTACTTCGTGATTCTCATCAAATTGGTGCTTTCATTGAGAGTACACCGAGAATCAGGATCATGGCAGGCAATCATCGCGGCCGAATTACTTGACTGGAAGCGTGTTCGGACAGCTTGGAGGCCGGGATAACAAACATGGAGGGAAAGAGGCCCTCGTACAAACGATCGACAAAATTGGAGAACAGATGGAACAACTTTTAATGAGGCATTCGAGAACTGAGGGCACAAATTCTACGCCAACTCAATCGGATACATCTGGGGACGATAATGATGGGGAGCATATCAATCCGACGTACCGACAGGTAAGGGAAGAGGATACCAATTGGAGAGACGATCGGAGGAAACATAGACCGAAATCGACGTGTCCTACCTTCAGTGGGACATACCCAATCTCGCGGCTTAGCCGCGTTAACCAATACTTCACGTTCAATGAGATTGAACGAGAAGAGAAGGTACAAAATGCTGCATATTATTTAGAGGGAGAGGCTAACATGTGATGGCAATGAATTAGTAGGATTTACCATAAAGAGGGGCGAATCATCCGTTGGAAAGATTTTGAGAAGGAGCTAATGGTGAGATTTGGGCCAACAGAGTATATGGACAATAATGAGGCATTGGCGCATATTAAACAAGTGGGAAGCCTGTGCGAATATCAGAAAGAATTTGAAAAACTAGCAAGTCGAGTACACGACGGGCCAGAGAGTGCATTATCGGTGCGTTTATTGGAGGCTTGAAACTTGAATGGGTGGCAGAGGTACGAGTCCGTCGCCAAAAAATGTACTCAGAGATGATTGATACTTCCAGGATACACGGCAAGCATTTGAACTTCAGTTGAAGGGGGTTTCGACCTGAAGTGAGAAAAATGGGTGTCGCGAGTGGGGATGTTAAAATTGGTGGTGGAAATCATGCGTATGGCAACATAAGTGCTACAAATAAACCCCTTCCTACCGGGGTCAAACGGTTACCGTGGGACGAATTACAAAAATGATGCGAGAAAGGACTCGGGCATAAATGCAAGGTGAAGCAGGCATTCCTTATCGAACCGATGGAATCGGGCTAGGAAGATGGGGAAGAAATGAGTGCAACCATGGAGACAGAGGAGGTGGAAGTGTCGGTCCACGCAATTTCTGGCGTCCATGGACCGCGAACTATGAAACTACCGGCCTACATAAAACAGAAGAGGCTAGTTGTACTGGTGGATGGTGGTTCTTCGTACAATTTCATTAATCCTCAGTTGGCACAGAGACTGAGGTTAATAGTTACACCAGTGGAACCATTCAAAGTAATAGTGGCCAATGGAGAAGGACTCTCTTGTGAGCACCTTTACGAAGGTGTACTGATCAAATTACAAGGCGTCGAGATCAAGGAAGACTTATTCGCATTACCCTTGGTAGGACCGGATGTGGTGTTGGGGGTACAATGGTTAGAAGGGCTTGGAGAAGTTGTTACCGATTACCGCAAGGGAACAATGAAGTTTTAATTGGGTGATGGAGATGTGACGTTAGAGTCGATAGTTGATATGCAAGTACGAGAGTGGGGATAAAAAGCATAGAAAGAATGTGGAGGGGTGGAGGGCAATGTTATGCCGTGAAAGTCGAGCGTATGGAGGACAGCAGGGCCGAAGAGAGTGCGCTGCACCCGGACATTGCCAGCATTCTGAAAGAGAATAGCGTGGTGTTGAGTGATCCAGCATGCCTTCCACTAAAAAGGGAATTTGACCATCATATTCCCTTAAAGGATGAGACCCAACCTATCAATGTTCACCCGTATTGATACACCCATTTCCATAAAGAAGAGATAGAGAAACAGGTTACTGAAATGTTGACAAAAGGGTTAATTCGTTCATCGCCAGTGTTGTTAGTAAAGAAAAAGACGGCTCATGGAGATTTTGTACCAATTATAGAGCACTAAATTCCACCACGGTGAAGAATAGATTTCCAATTCCAATGATCGAGGATATGTTAGACGAGTTAGGGGGATCAACACACTTCTCAAAATTGGACTTACGGGCAGGATACCATCAGATACGTGTGTCGAAGGAAGACATACATAAAACAGCCATTAGGACTCACCACGGTCATTTTGAATCTCTAGTGATGCCCTTCGGGCTGTGCAATGCACCGGCCACCTTCCAAGGAGTAATAAACAATATATTTCGGGAACATCTCAGGAAATTCGTGTTGGTATTTTTTTGATGACATACTTGTCTACTCGAGAAGTTGGAAGGAACACTTACACCATCTGCAGCAAGTAATATCCATATTACCTCACCATGAATTCCACATAAAAATGTCCAAGTGTGCGTATAGAAAGGAGTCCGAGGAATACATGGGTCACACTATATCGTCACAAGGAGTTTGGGTTGAGAAATATGGTATTATTATTAAAAGAATAAGAAAAGAGAATCCAAAACCCGGATGAAGGAGGATAAAATGAAGGATGGATGTGCCTCATTAAAACCTCACCGTAAACCACCCTTGTGGACAAACCGGTCGAGGGAAAAAGAGTGCAAACATCCAAGCCCTTACTCCCCTAAGGACAAGGCCCGGAATACAAGGCCTAAAAAAAACCACACCCGTAAGAACAAGGCCCGGAATGCAAAGCCATCACAAGGCCAAATAGAGCAGCTGTTCAAAGCAAAAAATAGCAGGAAATAGATATAAAGACAGCAGCAAATAGCAATTGAAAATCCGAAGCCAGAGAGGGACGGCAAAGAACCCAGATGATAGGATGCAGCTGCAACCTCTCATTTTGCGCAACACACGTGAGATTAATTAATCTCCAAAATCCAACTGGGATGCTCAAAAACAGAACCTTGGGTTCAAAAACTGCCACCACATCTGGTTTATGTAACTGACACAGGGCCAACAACGCATTCCTTGTTTGATCATTCCCTAACCCTTGAGTATTCAAGGACAATACAATCATCGATCCAAATTCGAGCCGTGCTTCGGCCGCTGTAAGAACATAGCATCCTCCTCTTGTCGGTCCGCCCAACTTCGACGCGCAACCAAAGCCATCTCCTTTGACTTAGGAGCCAGGTTACCAATCACAAATGTAGCAGTGTCCACCGGCAAAGAGTAATCACCTTGCTGCACACCTGCTGCAGAGGGAACGCTGTCGCGCTGTGCAAGTAAGTGGCGAAGCTCACTACACCCCTGCTGCCCATCGGCAAGCCCAGGGGGCTCAAGGGGTGGTTTATGGAGCGTTCGGGTTGATCAATCTAAAATCGCGGCAATGGAGAGTTGACCAAAACCCAAAAACCTTATGGAGTTGCATGGATTTTTAGGACTAACCGGGTACTACACGAAGTTTGTAGCAAACTACGGATCAATTGCGAGACCTTTGATGAACATGACAAAAAAAAGGCGGGTTTAAATGGACTAAAGAAAGTGAGGCCGTGTTGAACAACTCAAGAGAGAAATGACAGAAACCCTAATATTAGCACTACCTCAGTTTGAGCGGTTGTTTGAAGTGCACACAGATGCAAGTGATTATGGAATAAGGGCGGTACTGATACAAGATGGCCGACCACTGGCTTTTCTGATTAAGGCGTTGGGTGTGAAAAATATACAGTGATCAGTTTATGTTAAGAAAATGATGGCCATCGTGGAGGCTGTTCGTATTTGGAGACCGTATCTTTTGGGAAGGAGATTTAGGATCGTGATCGATCAACAACCCCTTAAACACTTGTTGGAGCAACGCATTATCACGCCGGAACAACAGAAGTTTGTGGCCAAGCTGATGGGATTTGATTTTGAGATTGTATACCGGCCAATGCACTGTCTCGACGAGGGGAAATGTTGGAAGTGACGGACATTCGCAAAGCCTCACAAATAGATGCAGAAGTCGCAACCCTCAGGAAATTGATTGAGGAAGACGAAGATAACGCAAGCTACTATGAATGGAGAGACGGATTATTGTTCTTCAAAGGGAAGGTATGGGTTCCAAAAAGTGAGACGTTGCGTAGCCAATTATTACAACATTTTCATGGATCTAAAATGGGAGGGCATTCTGGAGTTTACAGAACATGGGTCAGGATTGCGATACTTTCTATTGGCAAGGGCTGAAGTCGGATGTACGAGAGTATGTTTCGCAATGCGACGTGTGCCTGATTAGTGTGATTTTTGCTTGAAATTTGTGTGCTTTAATTGCCTAATTTTATTAGGATTCTTGCATTTATTTACAGTAATTGGACTAATTGCATTTGATTTTGGAAAAGAGGTAATTTTTCTATTTTTGTAGGAAATTGAGATTTTTGAGAGCCAATTGATGATATAATTCAAGGCCCACTGCTGGAACCCATGTGATATATGATTGGAATTGAAAGTAAAAATTGATGCTATGTAATTGTGTGCAGGAATTGTAAAATTGGAATGGAAGGAAACAAGAATGAGATGGGTCCCACACACTTAATACTATCTGAACAAGAGTAGCCACTATTCACGACACCCACCGCTACTGCCATTTTGCCGAAGCCTCACCCCTTGCCGGAAAAACCTCTATTAATGCTGGAAATTGCAGCAGCCGCGAAGTTTCACTCACCGGAAATCTAAAGAGGCACAAGCCTCATGCCCCTGTTCTCGATGAAGAAGCACAACCCATTGCCCTGTTCTTGGTTCGAAGGCCGGAAATGGAGGAATTGCTACCTCCAGAAAAGTACCGAACCTCTCAGCATCGAAAATTCGAAACCGACGCTATCCCTGTCCTCGCCGTCCACTCGGCGAACGGAAAGCAGCCCACCACCGGCAATTCGCCGGAAATCTGAAACAGCCGTGGAAGTCGCCGAAAGATCCACGCCTCCACCTGCCGGAATTAACGAAGAATACACACTGCCCGGAATGAATTGAAGCTGGAAGTTGAAGATGAAGCCATCTCAAATGTCAGAACTCCGTCGCTGAAGTTGTAGGATGAATTGCTCAACCTTCCCAAGAAACGCTGAAAGAAGGTAAAAATCGCACCCGTGCTTAACATACTCTTTACCCGTGCTGTAATTTGTTCATTGCCCGAACAATTAAATTCGAAGATTTAAACACGGGCGATACTCAATAGCACGATCTGTGCTGAAGAAGGTTGCCCGAGCGTATTATGCCGAAAATTTAAGCACGAGTCGCCCATTTCTATTCCACCCGTGCTATATTCCCAACAGTGCTCGAGAAAAATTGTTTTGGGCTTTGATATTTTTTTTACTTGGCCCATTTGGTTATCAATTGTTCAGAGGCCCATTTGCTAAGATTAAAAAAATAGGAAAGCAGCCCCGAGACACGCTGATGCGAACGAAAGTCGCGGGCTGAAGAATGCGTATAATAGGGCTAGGCGAGCCTCGATGAAGAAGACGGCCCAACAAGCCCAAGCCCAACAAGTTGAAGACCGTCAAGAAGGAGACCCGGTTGTTCAGCAAAACTAAGTCCAACTTGCCAGCAAATTAAGTTCATTATCTTATTTTTAGTTTTAGTCCTATATCTCTGGTTATGGTTATTTGCAGATTACATTGAACGTATCTTTTATTTTTCCCTAGATTCATGCTTGCTGTTAGGATTGGAGTAGGATTAGTGATAGGGTATTTAACTCATGAGATGTGTTGATGGACGA
>JAPKLY010000288.1:416857-431988 GCA_026898435.1 Prunella vulgaris | reverse complement strand
CTGAGCCAGGGTCTCGATTATTTGGTTTGAGGTTGTGATTCTCATCACACGCATTACACTCCCTCGGGGAGAAATCCTCTCTCACCACTTCACACGCACTCACACATTTTAATTAGGATTTATACTCTTTTAGTTAGATTTTTATTTTAGTTGAAGATTAAAGTTGTATGCACTCCATTTAGGTGATTTCTACCCTTTATTTAATTTTGTAGGTTTGTTTTTAATATTTATGAATTATTGTCTTTATCTTGTTATGGATTTATTTGAGATTATTGTTATTGGCTAGATTTTGAGTGTTTGGGTGTTTGAAATTATGTGGGTGATTGATTAATAGGGTGATATTTTAGTTTATCCTAATTGAAGATTAGATGATTAGTTTAATGAGGATTGTTAGATCAATTGCTTGATTTAGCTATTTTAATTTATATTGGTAAATTGTTTGTTGCAATGAGAGTTGAATAGGCACGTTAATTTTGTATGGTGTGAGTTTAATTAGGCAATTGAGTGTATATTGTGTTATCGCAACGAGAGTTGGATAATTATATTAGAAAATTCATTAATCTACATTAATTACTTGAATTAACCTTTGGGTAATTAGTAAGGGGACAAAAGGTGGAGTACCTTAGTATACAAGTGGAAAAAAACACTAGGATTTTTCTTAGGCTCGTGTGATTACCCGGGTGGGAAAGGGTGAACTATTCCTATAACAATCTACATGCTTAATTGACGCGTTATTCCTAGGCTTATCCAACACGGTTTAATGTGTTTATTTTACATGATTGCTCCTATCTTTGACAGACAAAAGGGGTACATGAACTTGTCGATTCATTAATTGATTACCCCGTAATGAAAAACACCCGAACACATTTTTCTCGTATTTGTTATTTTCGTTGATTTTTTTACTTGTTTGCTATTTTAGTGAATATTTTTTAGTTCTAGTTTAATTTCTTTGTTCTAGTAAATTGTTGCTAGTTTAATTTTTGCAATTTAGTTTAGTTGGGAACAAGTTAATTGCACTACAATCAAGCGCCGACGTATAGTTCTAGGGCTACATTTGCCACTAATCCCGTGGATTGATATTTTAACCGGGCACTTACTATTGCTACACGAACTTTCTACACTTGGGAAGCAAGTGTTGTAAAACACGTGTCAGTGCCAAAGGGTGCAAAGTGACTCAAGGAAACCCATGGGCTGCTACATCCGTTACCTATTCCAGAACATATTTGGGAAGACGTTACTATGGACTTCATCGAGGGTTTGCAATTATCGAATGGGTACAACATAATTTTGGTGGTTGTCAACCGTTTATCGAACTATAATCATTTCATACCACTGGTCCACCCCTACACGGCTAAATCAGTAGCCAAATTATTTGTGGACTATGTGATACCCTTACACAGCGTACCCCATTCAATTGTTACCGATAGAGACCGGATCTTCATTAGTAATTTCTAGAAGGAATTCTTCAAGATGAAAGGCACCCATTTGAGAGGGATTTTATGTTGAAAGAACTAAAGGAGATATTGCACGGTCTATCAATAGAATGAAGGAGCAGTATGACAAGCATCACCGTGATGAGCAGTTCCGAGAAGGAGATTGGGTTTACTTGAAGCTTCGGCCCTATCGCCAACAACCAATATCCCAAAGGCTCTGTACAAACTCGGAAGTCGATTCTATGGGCCATTTCAAATTTTGGGCAAAGTGGTCAAGGTCGCCCACCGACTACAGTTACCGGACGAAGCGCAGATACACCCCATCTTTCATATTTCACAGCTGAAGCGTCGCTTGGGAAGTAGCGAAGTGGTCAAGGGAAGGCTGCCAACGACGAACAACCACAGAAATTTGATATTGCGACCTGCCCGTGCAATGGAGTACTGAAGGATCAAACGGAGTGGTCGATTTTGCTGGGAAATGCTAATTGAGTGGGATGGACTACAATAGGAGGATGCTACTTGGGAGAATGTCGACATGATGTGTGAAAAGATTTCCAGAATTTAACCTTGAGAACAAGGTTGGTGTTGAAGGGGATGGGAATGACGTGGATGAAGGGCGTGGGCTGAAGAATGCATACAATTGAGCCGTCGGGCTAGAATGAAAAAGGCAACCCAGCAAGAAGAGAGCCGGCAAGATGAAGGCCCATTGAACTGCGATGAAGGCCCATGACAGATTCGCAAGAGTATTTCAGATTCAGTCCATTATCTTATAATTGCTAGCAAGTAGTTGGCAATTCTTATCCTTAGTTCGTGGATATCTATTTGTTATTTGGAGATATAGTCTAGAATGTTTCCAATATTATTTTCCTAGATTCTGCAAGTTTGCTAGGATTTATTTCGTTATTATTTAATTCCGCAAGACTTGTAAAGAAGCATCATCAAGAATATCAATAGTTCTTTGCAAATATCTTTTGCGACTTCGACGACTTGCTGGCCTGAGCCAGAGTCTCGATGTACTTACGTTACTTCGTGATTCTCATCATATAACTAGGGCTACACTAGTCACTAATTATGTGGATTGATAATTAACTGGACACTTAGTATTACTACATAAACTTCTTACACTTGAGAAGTAAGTGTTTGTAAAACACACGTCAATAAGTTTGTAAAAGAACCTAAATTAAAATATTTTTAAACTTACAGGACCAATAAAAATTTGTGAGCAGGTGAACTTAACTCAAAATAAAGAAAAATTATGAGATTTACAAATCTTTAATCCCTACAAGTAAATAAGACAACTTTCATACAATTTTTACCAAATGTATTAGTTTCCTTGTTCTTTTCTTATCGTATTGTGACATTTGAATTAATGTCAATCAGTACTTGCAGTAGTACAGAAGTGGGTTTGGAGAGCCCTTATTTTCTCTCTTGGAGAGTGGTTTTTAAGGGCTCTCTAAGCTACAGCTCTCCAAGTGGAGAGAGCGGTTCACAAACCGCTATGCAAGCTGTCACTTGGAGAGCGGTTATTAACTGCTCTCACTTAGAGAGCGGTTAATAACAGCTCTCCAAGAGCATTTTCAAATTATTTTTTTAATATATTCACTTGGAGAGCTGTAGCTTAGAGAGCCCTTAAATATTTCCCAAAAAAAAAATTCTCGTGTTTCAACCCCCATCCTCGGGCCTATTGGGGTTCGAGCACGCGATCTCCGAGTATAGGAGAAATCTTATGTATTGTGTTAAACCGATTGAGCTAGATGACTTGATTGTCATATATTAAACTATTTTATATATGTATCTTATATATATTTATTTTATTCCTTATTACATATATTTTAAATTATTAGTTGTATATATATTTTCTAATTATTATATTAGATATAAAATATTACTTTTAATTATATTATTTAATTAAAATATTTTAAAATAAATTATAAAATAATCACATTAATTTGTAATCTTTTTTACTATTTATTAACACGAGTACATATATACATTTTATTGTTCATTTTAATTAAAATATTTTTAATTAATTTAAAATATGAGCACAATTACGTATATATATACGTTTCTTGGTCATTTTAATTAAATTATTTTAAATAAATTTATTAAATAATCACATTTGTAATATTTTTTCAATTTATTAACACGATTATGTATATACACATTTTTTTATCGTTTTAATAAAATTATTTTTAGTAAACATGAGTGCACATGTATACACATTTTTTGATTGTTTTAATTAAAATAAATTTAGTAAAATTGTAAAATAATCATCTTTATAATATTTTTCTATTTATTAACACAATTACGATTATATACGTTTTTGGATCGTTTTAATATAAACTATTTTAAATATATTTATAAAATAATTATCTTATGTAATCTTATTTTACTATCACGAGTACTTATAATAATACATCTTAATTTCTTGATCGTTTTAATTAAAATATATTTACTAAAATTATAAAATAATAAAGTTTTTTAATCTTTAATTTTTACTAATCAACATGAGTGCTTGTATACACGTAATTGAATGATGATTTTAATTAAATTTTATTAATGTATATAATTAATAAATTAAAATTAATTGATATTATAATACTATAATATTTATATATATATATTAAATTAATTAAAAAAAATTAAAAAAAAAGTCAAAATCACTCTACACCTTAGAGAGCTGTTAAAAGGGGCTCTCTAAGTGTTAACTTAGAGAGCCCTTTTTAACCGCTCTACAAGTTAACACTTAGAGAGAGGTTTTTAACCGCTTTACAATAAATTGGGCTTGGAGAGCGGTTTTTAACCGCTCTCAGCTTTGAGAGCTGTTAAAAACCGCTCTCCAAGCCCAATTTATTGTAAAGTGGTTGAAAATCGTTCTCTAAGTGTTCACTTGAAGAGCGGTTTTAATTAGAGCTCTCTAAGTGGAGCTCTCCAAGCTTAAATGTGTAGTAGTGTTGGATGACAGCTTTATAAGGAGAAATATCATGCATTGAGTGTCTAAATTAGAATTTTGTTTAAAAAAGGGTAATTAATGTTACCTCTGATATCTCATCAATGCCAACAGAAAAATCCACCATCTCTGCTGCTACGTTGTTCCAATGCTCTTGGGTCTGATCTACTTTGGATAGTATGTCTGCATATCTGGCGACTTCGAAAAGAAGACCTTTACATGTCTTTGCGATCTTCTTTCCAACACACTCAAGTTCTGGAGGGCACCTTTCCTCATTAGGAAATAATACTCCAGAAATAACATTCCAACTTTTTTCATCGTGTAATATAGGCGTTCGATGGATTCTAAAACTCCGAGCAAATATAGCTACTTCCTCTAGCTGAGTTGTGAGCAAAACTCGACTTCCATTGTTGTTATCTGAAAAAACTCTTCTCAAGTATTCCCACACCCTCGTCTCTCTTACATCATCCAACACAATCAAGTAATCCCCACCCTTTAAAATTGTGTGCACATACTCAAATATTTTCTCCTCTCCTTCGGAGTCGAGCAATTTGTGATCATTGCTATCAATTTGAGAAAGAATACTGAGAAGGATTTCTTTAAACTCATATATGGGACCTACACGTACCCATGCCCGTAGCTTATGCAAATAAGGAAGAGATCTATTATGAAAAATATCCCAGGCAAAAGTACTTCTACCAGTGCCTGCCACCCCAACAATTGAGACAACACGAAGTTCACCTGAGTTATAACCTTCATTTAGCTGATCTTTGACTTTGGTGATCAGCTTTTCGGTATCAGATCCAAACATTTTTGGCTTCTTTTCACAAAAATGAAATCTTGGAGATTCATTTTCTTCTTCATCTTCTTCTGGTGGCAATAGGTATTCTAACTCGTACCTGTACTCCTCCTCTATCTCCTTCGCCATCTCGACAAATGAATTAAGCCCTTTCCTTACTTCCTCCTCGTACTGATTTCCGATGCTCTGATCATCAGATTGTGCAATTGTTATCAAATCTGAGAGAACAGATTCGACCACATCTTCCAGGCCATGCGCAGCTTCTCTGATTTTGTCATGAAAAGCCTTCAATCTCTTGTTCATGCTCCTCCCATCCAACTCTTCCACAACCTTTTTTAAGGACTCAATCTCGTCCAAAGGATAATCTAAGTTATCAAAAGAGTAGGGAAGCTCCGGAAGCCGTGAAAAATTTTCAAGGCATCGAATTGTATTGCGAAGATTAATTAGAGCAAAATAAGCCATCGATCTTACTTGATTAGATCCCTCTTTCAGTTGTTGCTTTTCTTCAACCGCTAATAATATGAAGATGGTGCAGATTAATTTAATGACAGCTCAAACTTTGGATGCATGCATTAGAGTTGTATACAAAGTAAAATGTATTTCGAATTAAAAACTACTATAACATATTAGGCAAATGTTACCCAATATTCACAAGTCTGCATTTAACGTACAGTGCACTTATTCAACAATTAAAGTTGTTTATGTTAAAAAGTATGGACAAATTATATTTGAAAAAGTATAATCTGATTGCATTAAAAAGTTACACCGTTATTAATTTTCAGCATAAACTTCACAACTTTTTAGTATAATGAGCTCATACTTTTTAGTGTAAATAATCTTAAATGACTTAAAGTTATTTATATTGAAAAGTATGGACAAATTATATTGAAAAAGTATAATCTGATTGCATTAAAAAGATACACCGTTACGAAAATAATAAACTTTTCACTTTTCAGTATAATGAGCTCATACTTTTTAGTGTAAATAATCCTAACTGTTCAAGCGAACATGAAACTTACTTTTCCAATAATCAATAAAATATACACTTTTTTCTTTTATTGTTTAACTTCACATACACTCTCTCTTCTTTTTTAAATGCACGCGCTGCCCATTTGTTTGGCCGAACTAAAACCCACTGCTTGTGCGTAATAGAAACATAAGGGAATGTGATGGATTGAATCTAAAAACATGATTTGGTCAGCCATATACTTACCTCAAAACAATGGACAAAAACATGGTAAAATTTTGTATGAAAATGATTCATAATAAGCTTATTATGAATTAATTTTAAAGTATCAAATATTTTATCAGGAGTATCAAAAATCTCATCAGATATATATATAAAAAATATGGATTTGTGATATTCCTGATGAATATTTTGATACATTTAAGCATAATACATTAAAACAGTTTAATAATAAACTTATCATGAACTATTTTTATATAAAACCTAATCAACATGATTCATTGATGTTCATATACGAAGTATAATACAAATCATGTCTGGGAAAACACAAAATTAGGGAGTTGTTATTTTAATTTGATATTTTTTGAACTATTCCCTCCATCGTACAAAAGATGGACTTACAAGTATTTTCACACAAATTATGAAATTGAAGTTATTATAGTTTAGAACATTAACTTTTTATGTATTTTTTCATTTAACCCCTGTGACTACTCATTCTATAATTAAGACAATTAATAGTAACAAGATATATATTAAATAGTGATGAAGATAAAAATGTAAATTTAATGATACCAGATATATAATAATTAATTAACAAGCCTAGTTTTGTGGAGAGGATGAAAATAAAAATTAAGCTTATCTTTTTAAAATAAAAAGGACATTTCAAATATTATTTTCTATATTTTATTTACATTACTTTACAGTTAATTATTTAGATATTAAGTGATCTGAGAAGAGAAATACTATATACCTTTCCCAATAAAACGCCACTTCTGTATCATCATCTTAAATTAAAGTATTCAACGAGAGAAATATGTGTTAATAAAGACTTTGAGGCAGCAAGAAATTAAAAATAGCATTAACATAAACTGACTGATTGGCATTTTGCGACTTATTAAATGCAAGTTGCAATAATAGGCATTAGTAAACGATGGGGTGGGTGGCATGTTATTGTCAGTGACAATGAAGGGTAACAATAAATTATCCATTTGATGAAAATTAATTATTCAACTAACTTCAGAAGATAGAACGTCCTTGGGATGTATGTGAACGCCAAACTTGTCATTTGAAAAAAAAAACCATATTGGTTTGTATAGAGATAAAAAGTTTTTTGGTCCCATAATTTATTGAGTGTCCGATTTTGGTCCAAAAGATTTTAACATTTCAATTTTGGTTCCATAACTCTTGGTGTTTGTCCAATTTTGGTCCCATTTTTACCGAAAAATATAAATAATGTCATTTTTTTGCCATGCACAACGCATGTTGTGGTTGAATTTGGAATTTTCTGACACTCTTGCTGACGTGGGTGTCAAATACTCCCTCCATTTCAAAATATGTCATTGTAGTTTTTTATACTTTTGTCATAATATATGTCATTTTAGCTTTTTTCACCAAAACACCCAATCAACTTCAATTGACCATTTCTCAATGCATTGCTATTGGTTAAAATAATATTCCTTAATATGTGTGCTAAATGCTAAAATGACATATATTTTGAAATGGATGGAGTAATTAATTTTTTTTATTTTTTTTGTATTTTTTTACTTATTTTTTGTATATTACTAAAACACTTATAAAAATAATAAAATATCAGCAACGATGGTGGAAAGTTCCAAATTCAACTATCATGTGCACGTGCACCTTACATGGCAAAAAACAATTTTATTTTTACTTTTTCGGTAAAAATGGTACCAAAATTGGATAACCACTAAGAGTTACAGGACCAAAATTGAAAATTTAAAATTTTTGGGACAAAAACTGGACAAACTCTACGAGTTATGGAACCAAAATCGAAAAATTAAAATTTTTAGGATAAAAAACGGACACTCAATAAGTTATGGGACTAAAAAAACTTTTTTTCTCAGTTTGTGTATATATATATATATATATATATCGACGGGTAATTAATTATAAGAGTTTTAAAGACCTGTTCAAGGTTTCTTCAACTTAAACTAGGAAAATATCAGTTTTTAGTGTTGCAAAATGTTTTTTATTCCTTTACTTTTGAAATATTTGGTACCCAGATTCTATTTGCTCACTTTTTGTAATTAGTTGAATATTCAGATTCTCTGATTTTTCTTAATATTCAGATTTCGCATTCATATGTACCTACAAGTAGGTTTTATTTCAATTATTTACTTCTTAATTAACTCATCTCATCTCCCTCTTCTATTACAAGCCTTTTTTAATTTTTAAATCCTATGTTGAACGCAAAGTTTGACTAATTTGGGATCCATAATTTACCTTCTACAAACCATTTTAAAGTAGATCAAAAGTATCATTTAATTGGCATAAGGATTTCGATTTCTTTTAACACCATCAAAAAGTCCAAAATTAACGATGGGGACGGGGTACAGAATTTAAATCACAATTCGTCTCATAACTATTTGACAAAATAAATTTAGTTACAAAATGAACTTTTATCAGATTTAGTCCAAATTTATAATAAGATTCAATTTTAATTCCAAAATTAACTTATTATTAGATTTAGTCTCAAATTCTCTTATAATGTCCAATATTAATCCCAAATTAAAGGTGAAAAGTAAAATAATATTAGATTTTATGAAAACTACATCAGTGATTTGCCGAAAATTACCAATTTTTATTTTCAAAACGATGTTATTTCACTTTTCATTTTTTTTTTAGGCTAAAATTGGACCTTGTCAGGAAATTTGAGACAATACCTAATTATTTTGGGACTAAAATTGGACCTTATTAGAAAATTTAGGACTAAATCTGATAAAAAAATAATTTTGAGACTAGATCTATTTTGTCAAATAGTTATGGGATGAATTGTAATTTAAACTCACGATGTATGGGTACCGAAGTTAAGCTGGAAGTAAAGACACAATTTAATTACTATACGAATTAAGATTCCTTAAAATTCAACTAATTCAAAAAAATTATAAGCATTAATTTTCATGTCCATGTCAATGTGGTCATAAAATTTTGAGGTCTTGTGTTCAGGACATGAGTAGAAAAAATTTGTTCCTCCTTGTAAATATAATAAAATAAATCATATGTTATATATCCGATGATAAAAAAAAACCTATATAACTAATTATCTTATTAAACTATTATTTGATTACATTAAAAAAATTATGTCCATCTTTTTATTGGTTGGTTTAAATTATTATAAACGCAATGAGGCCGTTCTTTCACACCAATCCATGGCAGAAATTATTACTAAAACTAACTTTAATTATTTAATTCGAATACAATTTTTATTGGGACATGTTTTTTAAAAATGGCAACTTTTGTACTAGATTTCAAACATGTCACCTAATTCGGTAGTTTGATGTGAACCCACAATAAATAAATCCGTGGTACAATACTAGATTAAAAAATCCATAATATATTTTTATTCAAGGCTCAGGTTTATTGACTTTTCCAAAGCCTAAGCTGTACCGACTACTTCAGGAAGAATAATATAAAAAACTTTGGTACTTTAAAAAAGCAAGTTGCAGTTTATCAATATTATCATCTATCTTACGCACCCCATCCCTTCTACAAACCATTTTAAAGTAGATCAAAATTACTCCCTCCGTCCCGTAGGAATTTGCACCCTAAGGGATGGCACATTTTTTAAGAAAAATGTGTTTTATATATAAGTAGTGGCATATGGGTAAATATGTGTATAGGTTTGTGAGTGTGCACGTAAATCAATGTTTCCTATTTTAGTAGTGTGCAAATTTGTGTGGGACGTCCAAATAAGAAAAGTATGCAAATTCCTGTGGGGCAGAGGGAGTATCATTTAATTATCATAAGGTTTTCGATTTCTTTTAACACTATCAAAAAGTCAAAAAATTAACGATACCGAAGTTAAGCTAGAAGAAAAGACACCATTTAATTACCATACGAAATAAGATTCCTTAAAATTCAACTAATTCACAAAATTTATTTGCATTTATTTTCACGTCGTCCATGGCAAATGTGGTTAGAGTTTATGTGATGAAATTAAAGGAAGATTATTGTCATGGTTTTCAGTTAAATTTAGTGTGTTTAAGACATTAGTTTTCAGTAGATGGTAAGATATCCATTATCTTGTTTTATTGTGGTTAAAAACAAAGAATAACTTAGTAAGTGGTGTTAATTGTATGCTGATGAGGTGATTGGAATTGGTTACTGAACGTTAATTTTGTAAGGATTGGAGTACCCCTTGTACTCAATTTGAGTCCAATTCTTTTCTTTTCAAAAAAAATGTTGTTAGAGCTTCACTACATAAAATTTTGAGGAGTAGAAAAATTTGACATTGTGATACGGGTTCTGGAGTATAGTTCTAGATGGTCCTGCTCGCGATTTTGATATATAATAAAATAAAACGATATGTTATATATTCGATAATACAAAAAATTATATAACTAATTATCTTATTAAACAATTATAATTAAAAAAAATTATGTCCATCTTTTTATTGGTTGCTTTAAATTATTTAATAAACGCAATGAGGCCATTCTTTCACACCAATCCATGGCAGAAATTATTATTAAAACTAACTTTAATTATTTAATTCGAATACAATTTTTATTGGGACATGTTTTTTAAAAATGGCAACTTTTGTACTAGATTTCAAACATGTCACCTTATTCGGTAGTTTGAATGTGAACCCACAATAAATAAATATGTGGTACAATCATGGATGTAAATGGCGCTCGCCGAGACTGCCTAGGCGGCTTAAAGGTCCTCGGCCGCCGACGCCAAGGTCAAATCACCGAGAAAAATCCGCCAACAAATTTGGCACTGCCGAGACCGCCTAGGCAGCCGCCGATGCTGTCTTGGCACCGCCTAGATGACCATTACTCTTCTTTTTTTAATTTTTATTTCAACTTAAAAGTTAGAACTAAAATTAAAAAATAAAAACTAATTTACTAAAAGATGAAAGTTTAATTGAACTACTTCATAATTTATTCGTTCTATGTCGTATTATGATAGTTTTAAACATTTTGTTGATTTTTTATATTTTTTTATAGTTATTAATTATGTTTTAAATTTATAATTTATCTATAATGTATATTTTCATTAATATATATTTAGAAAAAAATTAATATTAATAAAAAATAAAATAAAATAATATTGTCACCGCCTAGGCGGTCTTGGCGCTTGGCGGCACTCGACCGCCCGCCGACCGCCAAGCACCATTTACACCCTTGGTGCAATACTTAGATTCAAAAAATCCATAATATATTTTATTCAAGGCACAGGTTATTGACTTTTCCAAAGCCTAAGCTGTACCGACTACTTCAGGAAGAAAAATATAAAAAAAATTTGCTACTTTAAAAAAGCAAGTTGCAGTTTATCAATATTATCATCTCTCTTAGGCACCTCATCATTATGTCGTAGTGCACAGTGACAAAAATATTGTTAGCTATCACAAGAATTAATATTGGGAAATTGAATTGAATCTTAAAATAAAAAAAATAAAAAAATCATCTAAAAGTTTAAATTTCATTGTAAAGAATAGTGAATAAATTAGTTGTTATTAGTTTTATAATACTCTCCTCCATTCATGGACCACGTTCTCAACTCTCTCTTTTGGCAGGAAGTCAAATGGGTGAAAATTTTGATATGAATAAAACTGTTTTCTGTGAAAATTGATTTCAAAATCTGGACATGAGTCAAAAATTCTGATACCATTATAGAATTTGAATTATAGGAAAATGTGAAATTAATTTTTCTAATAATAACAAAAAATATATGTGCCTTCTAGGTTACTGTGAGATTTTCAATTACAAATATTTCTAGGTTATGTTTGGATTCTGATGTTCATTTTAAAATGCATCTGTTGATCACATTTTTGTGAAAGTAATAAAAAATATGTGTATTTTAGTTATCAAACTGAATTAGTATAAGTAGTTGTACGCATTGATATCAGTTTTTGTTCAAAATATTGTTAGTTAGTTTAGGAATGATGGTCCTCTGATATGGGTTAAGTCAGCTGACCTGAATGTTGAAGTCATCAGAGTCTTTTATTTCAAAATCGTCTGATATGATGAAGACCGCTCGAATTCAAGTTGTGAACCCGTGATTCGGGTGATGAGTTTAGTTCACATGTGTCACCTATCTTTATTATAATTTCATGGTTTTATTACTCAAATTTTACTATTCGCACTACAAAGAGATAAATGTAGTGTTTTGCTATTTTTGTGGGAATTGATGTCAAAGTTGAAAAGCAAATACATGCCATTTATTTGAGATATTAATTGAAGAAATGATGCACCCATCTTGGCCAACTGAACCACCGAGCGCAACAAGCCACCACTGCAAAGAGAGGAGAATATGCCATTGAAGCCCACCGTTCGATTGCTGTAGAGATGCCGGCCACTGTTTTCGAAGCCCATTTCTTAAGCCCAATATATTCACGGTATGATTATAGCCTATTTAAGTTGATTACCCAAGTGACGGAAGGAAGCAAATGGGCCATTAATTTTCTGGCCATGAAATTGATTAGCACGTGGCCCATTTGCAATTTAATACTCCCTCCAACCAGTAGGAATTTGCACCTTACCGGACGGCACGTTTTTTAAGAAAAGTGTGATTTATATATAAAGTAGTGGCATATGGGTAAATATGTGTATAGGTTTGTGATTGTGTACGTAAATTAATGTTTCCTTTTTTAGTAGTATGCAAATTTGTGTGGAATGTCCAAATAAAGAAAGTGTGCAAATTCCTGTAGGATAGAGGGAGTAGTGATCAAATGGCGGTAACTTTCAAAAAATTGAGAACAGTACCTGCCGAATTCTGCACACACTTTTTTTTTTTTTTTGGAAGAAGCAAAATTTTATTAATTTGAGCAAAAGAATTGCTCTAAATATGTACAACACACACCTTCCTCTCTATAATTACTACTCAAGCTAACATTTTCATACAAATGTATGGTTCATTAAGCCAATCATAGAAAGAAATACCAAGTCCTCTATTCTTAGCTCTAAACCATGTCCAAACATTAAGCTTAATTTTGTCAAGAATCTCCTTCCAGCTGATTTCTATACCATTGAACATTAAGTTGTTTCTTACCTTCCATAGTTGTCAAACCGTTCCAAGCCATAAAGCCTTCCATATTTCCTTGTATTTATATGTAACCATCCCGCAATGGAATTGAAAATGGACTGCCGCTGACTTGTCCCCTCTATAATTTGATCCTATCCATTCATAAAGATCCCTCCAAACTTGCTTTGCCATCCAACATTCTAAAAATAAATGTGAGCAAATCTCCCTGCAATTCATGCAAAACTTACAAAGGGTGGAAAATTTTTCATTGATTGCTCATCTCTTGTGTAGATTGTCCAAAGTTGCAATTCTATTTTGCAAGAGACGCCACGAGAAAGCAAAAAACCTTCTTTGGTGCAATTTTAGACCACACCGCCGCCAACCACTTAGTATTTTCTCCTTCTTCAGTCCGTCTTTGCGTAAGAATCTTGTAAGCCGATCTCGTTGAATATCTCTCATCTACTTCTCCTCGCCAAGTCCATCCATCTTTAATGTCATCCTGAAAATTAAAGTTATTCAAAAAAGACAACATTTTCTCAAGATCCCTCATTTCCCAATCATACAATTGGCGCCTCCAAGCCCAAACCCAGTTTACTGAATTATTTTCAAAGGAAATCCTATCCCTGATGAAGCACTCTTTATTTGTATCAAGATTAAACAATCTAGACCATTTATTGTTCCAACTTTTAATCTCCAAACCCATTTTCCAAGCAAGGCCAAATTAAAAGTTTTTAAATTTCTCACTTGAAGTCCGCCATCAATTTTTTCACGGCAAATTTTGTTCCAACTCACCCATGCAATTCTCCTACTACACTCCCCAAGACCCCCCCCCCCCCTAAAAATTTCTCTGAAGGCTCATAATGGTTTTGGCTATTTTGGCTAGGGCTTGAAAAAAAATATAGGTAATAAGTAGGTATAACGGAAAGGACGGAGTTCAACAAGACTATTCTTCCTCCAAAGGAGAGGTGTTTGTTCTCCCAACGACCTAATCTCCTTCTAAGTTTTTCAACCACTGGTTTCCAGATTTGATAAGAATTGCACAATCTAATGATCAGAGCATCGGAAATCAGTACGATGAGGAAGTAAGGAAAGGGGTTAATTCGTCTGTGGAGACAGTGAAGGAGATAGAGGAGGAGTACAGGCGGTTGCCAGAGGAAGAGGAAGAAGAAGAAAATGAATCTTCGAGATTTCATTTTTGTGAAAAGAGGCCAAAAATGGTTGGATCTAATACCAAAGAGCTGATCACCAAAATCAAACATCAGCTAAATGAAGGTTACAACTCAAGTGAACTTCGTGTTGTCTCAATTGTTGGGGTAGCAGGCTCTGGCAGAAGTACTTTTGCTTGGGATATTTTTCATAATAGATTTCTTCCTTTGCATAAGCTACGGGCATGGGTAAGTGTAGGTCCCAAATATGATTTTAAAGATATCCTTCTCAGTATATTCCACTACTACACATTGAGGCTTGCAGAGCTGTACTTGGAGTGCCCTTGTCAAAACCGCTCTCCAAGTGCTCACTTGGAGAGCGGTTTTGACAAGGAAAAAAAAAAACACTTGTAGAGCGGTTATTAACCGCTCTACAAGTAAAATGCAGTTTATTAAGAATTAAAAAAAA
The DNA here is from genome assembly GCA_026898435.1 of Prunella vulgaris. Lineage (NCBI taxonomy): Eukaryota > Viridiplantae > Streptophyta > Magnoliopsida > Lamiales > Lamiaceae > Prunella > Prunella vulgaris. Next base: position 417,019 of record JAPKLY010000288.1, on the reverse strand, counting down.
AAAGAAAAAGAAAAGGATTCAAAATCGCTTAAATTAAAGCGGTTTTCGACCGCTCTATAAGTCAGAGCGGTCAAAAACCGCACTGCAAGTGCCTATCTGAGAGCGGTCAAAAACCGCACTGCAAGTGCCTATCTGAGAGCGGTCAAAAACCGCACTGCAAGT
>JAPKLY010000288.1:391798-416574 GCA_026898435.1 Prunella vulgaris | reverse complement strand
CCGCCTCCTGCCTCAGCGCCGCCTCCTGCCTCAGCGCCGCCGCCTGCCTCAGCGCCGCCTCCTGCCTCAGCACCGCCGCCTGCCTCAGCGCCACCTCCTGTCTCAGCGCCGCCGCCTCAGTGCCGCCGTCGCCTGCCTCAGCGCCGCCGCCTGCCTCAGCGCCGCCACCTGCCTCAGCGCCGCCTCCTGCCTCAGCGCCACCTCCTGCCTTAGCGCCGCCGCCTCAGTGCCGCCGTCGCCTGCCTCAGCGCCGCCGTCGCCTGCCTCAGTGCCGGTAAGAAGAATTTATTATATATATGTACAGTTATTAATATATATATATACGATTAGATCTTATATGTATATATATACAATTATTAATATATATATATATATACAGTTGCCGGAAACGCGGCGCCGGGAGCCGCCACCTCTTCCCAACCGCCGCCGGGCCGCCACCTTGTCCCCACGGCTGCCGGAGGTAAGTTTTTTAATTTTATTCAAATTTTAATTTTAATTTATTTTTAAATCTTAGGTGATACATTTAATAATATCTTATTTTTTTTCTGAATTTTGTTTTTGTAATTGTAGGTGATACATTTGAACAAGTGACTCGATCGGATTCATTGATATCATCTGTATTCACTATCATCGTAAGTTTACTTTTTAAATAAATAAGTATTAATTAGCATGGTTGAATTTTATTTCAATTTTAAAAGTATGATGATCGATGTTCGATCCACGATTAACTATATGATGATCGATGTTCGATCTATGTTTGAATATTATAATTTTATTGTATAATAATGTAGTTGATGTGGAGTTGGGAAATAATTGTTGGTTGTTGTTTGCTGTAGAATGTGCGTTCCGATTTGATTATTTTTAATTAAATCGGAAATGGATGCACTAGGATGTTGATGAAATGGGGATTATGATAAAATCTAAACGAAATTCTGCCGAAATTTTTAAAAAATATTAATATTTAGTTAGAATATATATGTAGAGTCGAAGTATATGACTAGGAGTATTAGTAGGGTCCCAATAATACCAAATGGATTAAGTGTTCAAACTTTTAAAAGAATTTGAATAAATGTATGAGTTGAGTGCATCTTCCATATGTTTATACCTTAGGTATGTGGTTAATAATTTTCAGTATTTACTTCTTATAAAGTTTTACTTTGTTTTTAAATATTAATGCGCGTATATATATTTTTTAAAAATATTTGGGTGAGGTATATCTCTCCAGAGATATGGATGCATGTTCAAAGTATACATTCATCTCTCCCCATACGTCTGTGCTCATTGGTGATAGGAAGGATAACATGGAGAGTATGATTGCACATATGTTGACACTTAATGGGAGTGATCATCTCATTTTATGGCCTACGAATGTGGGGTGAGTACAACAAATATTTCATTAAATTTGTATTAATAAGAAAATATAGTTAATTTTAATATTCTTAATGTAATGCAGGGGACATTGGGTGTTGGTCGCGATAAACATGCAAACACTTGATGTGTATTATATGGATCCAGCTGGTGTGATGAATACGAGTTACCCTCAACTCATGTCATATATGGAAATGTAAGTTAATTTATAATGATTTATTTAATCATAACTTATTTCAAAATAATAATTTATAATATACATATGTAACATAGTTTGATGAGGATGTACCGGTGTCGGCTGTCAGGTCAAGACTCAACATCTATCAAGCAAGTGAAATGGAAAACTATTCAGGTTATTAATATACTTTAGAAAATTATCAAATTATTAGAAAATAATTATAATTGTATGACGTGTTCATCATTGCTAATCAACAGGTTCCGAGGCAACAAGATGGGGTGCATTGTGGACATTTTGTGTGCTGTTATGTTGAAGATATAATTCAATCTTACCGGACGATCATTCCTACAAACGTAAGTTTGTTTATCTATTTATTGAAGTTATTATTGATTGAATATAAGTATTTATTAACTAATTAATTTTTCAATATTTTACAGTTTGTATATGAACGTCCGCTCGCGTATTACTTTACAAGAAGAATGGGCGACTGGAAAATTGATTGGTCAGGATATTTGTACAATCGATTTTTAGCTTAAACTTTTTGTGTGACAATATGTAAACTTATTTAATTATATATTAAATTTTATTAATGTGTATATTTATTTGATTGATGTTTCATTTAATTAGTGAATAATTGATGTGTATATTTATTTTATTGATTTTAGGAATTTATTATATATTTTTTGGTATTAATTAATTACTTAATTGATTTTAGGAAATAATTGTAAAAATAAATCGAATTAAAAAAAAAATGCTTGCAGAGCGGTTTTTAACCGCTCTACAAGTGCCCATAATAAAATAAATAAATAATAATATCTGCTTGGAGAGCGGTTAATAACCGCACTCCAAGTGAGAGCGGTTAATAACCGCTCTCCAAGTGCCGGTAATTAAATAATTAAATAATTAAATAATATGCTTGCAGAGCGGTTTATAACCGCACTCTAAGTGAGAGCGGTTAATAACCGCTCTGCAAGTGCCTATCTTGCAGTGCGGTTCCGCAACCGCTCTCTCCACTTGGAGAGCTGCCACTTGGAGAGCCCTTAAGAACCGCTCTCCAAGAGCAAAAATAAGGGCTCTCCAAGCCCCATTCTGTACTAGTGTTCTTTCTCAAATTGATGGCATTAATGATCACAAATTGCTTGATTCTGAGGGAGAGGAGAATATATTTGAGTATCTGCACACAATTTTAAGCGGTGGGGATTACTTGATCGTCTTGGATGATGTCCGTGAGATACAAGTGTGGGAATACTTGAGAAAACTTTTTCCAGACGAAAATAATGGAAGTCAAGTTTTGCTCACAACTCATCTAGAGGAAGTAGTTGTATTTGCTCAGAGTTTTTGTATCCATCGAATGCATATATTACACAGTGAAGAAATTTGGAATATTATTTCTAAAGTATTATTTCCTAATGAGGAGAGATGTCATCCACAACTTGAGAAAGCTGGAAAGAAGATTGCAAAGAATTGTAAAGGTCTTCTTTTCGAAGTCGCCAGGTATGCAGACATACTATCCAAAGTCGATCGGACCCCGGAGCACTGGAACAACGTAGCAGCAGAGATGGTTGATTTTGCTGTTAACATCGATGCATACGATGAAATATTATTTTTTAAAGAAAATTCCTAGTTAAACACTCAATGCATGATATTTTTCCTCGTAAAGCTGTCATCAAAGTACTGATTGACTTAAATATTGGTTCAAAAAGAATAATTATATTTACAAATTAATTCATATATATATCATATATGTTAATTGAAATGTCTCTATAGGATAAGAAAGGAACGAGACAACTAATACAATACAATTATGTTAAGAGAGGATGTCACATAATGTGCATGTATTGAATAGGAAAAGTGATGAGTCATGCATAATCTATCGGTCAAAATGAATCAATTAAGTGTAGTCAAGATGAGATAAGAAGTCATTTAATCTTGTGTCTAGAATCATCTTATATCATGTATAGCCTTGTAATGTTGAGGAAATTCAAAAGTTCAGAAATTAAAAACACTACTAAAAAATACCCCTTTTAATGATGCTTTCTTAGTGATACTTTTATATAAACATCATATCACTATACATATAGTGACCCCATCTTATTTTATTATATTTTGTAACGCTCTTTACTTTATTGAGTAAAATAAAAAATTATTTCAATTTCAAATTACTTATGTGACTCTAATTAATTTTTATTATTATTTATTTTCTCCTACTTTTAATTATTCCTAATTAATTTTGCTGCTCATATATACCTAAAATGTTATTACGTCAATTAATTTTTCCAATAAAGAATTCCCTCCTGGTATTGGCGCCAGGATGTTCTAGCCCTAAGTTCATCTCGTCAGAATGTTCTCTTCCACATACCAATTAGCCCTAATTTCCTATTTCGTAATTTTATCCCCGAAATCGACCCACAGTAAAGCATTCGGGTAAGTTCAGACTTCTCTGCGCGTGATATGGTGAAGAAAGAAAACTATTGAGAACCTTCCACTCTGCGAAAATCACCCCTGCTATCTACTCCGACCAGATCAATTCTCATGTTTTGCAAGTATGAACATCCCTAATTTCTCTGATTTCATGTGCGTGAAGGACTACACCTATTGATGTTGTCTTACTCTTAAATTGTTTGATATGAACAGAGGGTATCTTCTAAGGAGAGCGACAAACATATCTCAGGATCGTGGGTTCGTGATATGAACAGAGCTTACCTTCTAAGGCACGATCCTAATTTTATTTAATTATTAGGTGTGTAAGGGTACGAGAGGGTATCTGTTTAAGGGTATATCAGGATTTAATTTCTTTCAATTCTGATCGAGTGAGCGAATGCTTCAATCTTATTACTTTTCCGTGTTTCTGCGGGAACCAGTTACGCCTGTGGGCTTAGGAGAATCACGTGATGGAAATTCTGGAAAGAAAATCTTTAAAATATAATTTTAATTAGATGCATTCTCCATCAGGTTGTAGGTTTTAGCTATAGGGTGGTTTTATTCTTGGTGTTAATTGTTTCACCCCTTGATTATTGTGGTATCAAATAGTGTTTCTTGATCATAATGTCAGTAATTTTTGTTCGGTAGAGATGAGTTTAGACCTTTTATTATCGTGCTGATTATCTCTAGTTTTGTATCTAATTGTTAACTTGCGTGGGCGAAGTTTCTATGTAATATATGTAATTGCTTTCTTTGATTTAAATTATTGTAACAATTTGAACATGTATATATCTGGTTGCAGAACAGAGTCAATGGGAATTAAAGGTTCTTTTTAAGTAGGTAAGTTTACTTCTTGATGAATCTTCATATAACATTATTGTTAAAATGATCAATATTTCCAGATTATATTTTGTTCATGTTGGAGTCGGTCCATGGGATAGATTATAAGGTGTATATATGAGCTTCATAAGTCATTGATGTACAGTTTAAATTGATGAGAATATGTTTACTTTGTAAGTTGGTATAGGATATAAGGTGTATATATATAAGTAGTTATGTGCATATGCATATGCCATTGCATAAGTCATTGATGTACAGTTGCATAAGACATGTTGGTCTCTTACCCAATTTTAGGAAATACTAAATGAGCTTCATAAGTAATTGTTGTACTGTTTAAATTGATGAGAGTATATTTACTTTGTAAATTAGGATAGGTTATAAGGTGTATATATATATGTATGTATATGCATATGCCTCCCTATTTTCTTCATTTCTTCTATCCTTATATGCCTGGATAAATGTGATCCTTAAATGTTAAAACAAACATTGAGGAATTGGAAAGTCACATGCTTCCGTATGTTCTGCTCTTGCATGTCTTTTGTGTCGTAGATCCTACATTATGTGCCCCAGCCACAAATTCTTCGCAGTTTATTATCACACTACAACCATACCTAAGAGCCAGGTTAAGAAAGCTATTTTTAGTACATAAAATATTCACAGTAAATCTTATTGTTGCAGTGTTACATATGTAATTCATCTATTCTCTTATTTTTCTGAATGGATTTAAGTGCAGTAATATGTTGTGATGACTTTAACCAGTTTATAATATATTCACTGTAAATAGTAATTCATCCATTCTCATACTGTGATGCATTTTGGATACATTCTATGAATCTTTATGGTTATGGTTATGGCTTGGTATTCTATGTTGGATTATGGAGAAGCTTATATGTAGTGACTTCTTATAGGCTAGTGCATAAGAGCTGCAAATATTTGATTGTGCATGTGTGCATGAAGGTAAGCCTGATTTGATGATCTGTTAGCTTCCGTGGTCATGCTCATTGAGTTACTTTTAGTGGTTAAAGAGCCACTTAGTGTTTTTTGTTTGTTGACTCTTGTTGAATTCCATAATAGGAGAATTTTATTCTGAGTTTGATATTAAGTTCTAATTTGGCAAGTTTTCTTTCTTACAGTCTGACAATAGAGTGGCTGCACAGCTGCTGGAGAGCATATTGTTTATAATTGATTCTGTCTTGCCTTTACTGCGGAAGCTGCCTCAGAATGTTATGGAGGAACTGGAGCAAGACCTGAAGCAAATGATAGTCCGGCATTCATTTCTGACAGTTGTCCATGCTTACATAAAGTATTGTAACTACTTTATGACACTGTTAATGCATTTACTTCAATAATTATCGTTTCACTTGGCATCCATTTATAATTGATTATTTTAGTGTTATACCCTGCATGATCGAGGATGTGATATTTTACTTGTTGACCTTTTTTTTTCAAATATAGATGCTTATGCTCTGCTGGTAAAGTATCAGGAAGAGGTGCAAATGTAGTTGAATATCTTATCCAGCTGTTCTTTAAACGCCTGGATGCCATTGGATTTGATAACAAGAAGGTTAATATCATCTTACAAACCTCATTTTCTTGCTTTTCTCCACCAATTGTTTGTCACATGCTAATTGATCCTAGTAAGGATTATTATGTTCTTTTATTATAGTGAGTGATTTTCACGTATTCTTTATATGCAACATTACTTTCACCATTCTTCAGTATTTTAGTCATGTTCTACAAGTTTCATCAAACTTCGAAACTCAAGCTACTACTGAATTGCTTTTACACCTGCAGACTATGATGGTTGGCAGCTGTAACTGCTTGGTGCTTGCTATTGATCATCTCATGAGCACCAGCATGTGTTCCAAAATGAGTTTAACTTTTTTTGATGGTCTATACGTATTTAAATTGAGTGTCCAGATATTTTATCAAATTTAAGTTAAAAATACATGAACAAACTATTCAACTCACTTTCTGTTCCAACTTAAGATATATAATATTAGATTTCTGCCTTGACATGCTTAATTGATGCCTTTTTCCTGTTGCTCATTTCCTCTTTATGTTTTAACTTTATACATCTATTATTGTTCTTTTCAGCAAGTAGGTCGGTCCCTTTTTTATCTTGGGTTGTTGATACGATATGGTAGCTCATTATTGGATTCATCTACTTCCAACACAAGTAATATAGATGTTGCAAGCAGTATTAACTTATTTAAAAAGTATCTCCAACTTGAGGACTTCATCATTAAAGTCCGGGAGTTACCTGCATACTTCTCACTTTTTGTTCTTTTTCAACTTATGAATTTACTCTGTAGTTGTGTTAATTCTACAGGCATTAGGCTATGTTTTCATCGCGCAGCCTGACTGTATGTTCCAAAAGGATGTTAGTAAAATTTTGGAGGCAACTCTATCCGCACACGTGGATGTTCGTCTGAAGGTACTTTTTTTTCTGTCGATGACATTTTTTTTATGTGATTTGCTGTCAGTGTTTTCTTTATCAGATGCAATCATTGCTTGACCAAAATATCTCGTAAGTTTTCTAGATAATCTTTCATTTGATTTAATTTAGTTCTTTCATTTTTAATATTAATTATTTCTATCTCATTTATTATTATAGGTTCAAGTGGGAGATACAAGATAAGAGAAGTGCAACAAAATTTTCTCTGCCACACTTAATTAACCGTAATTTTTTTAAAACTAGATAATTTGATATATTTTTGTTTGGATTGGATGTAATAGTTTTTAGAATTTTTAGTTATTGTTACCTTTTTAAATTTTTTAAGTGGATGATGATATTGTTTATTAAAATATATTGGTTGTTTAGTATATTGCGTGATATGAAAAAGTACTACAAATTCTTAATGTTGAATTATTTTGGGAATTTCATGACAATATAAAAGCGTTATAAAATTTTATGGCCATATGTAGTGCCATGAGATATTTATATAAGCATATATATGGGTCACTAAATAAGGTAGTTACGTTAGTTATAAATATTGTAGTGACGCAAAAAGGTGTCATAAAAAGTATATCGTAGCATATAATGGCGTCACACGACAATCAATTTTGTGACACATAAAATGTCATTACAAGAAGTGGTTAAGTTAGTTATAAATTTTTTGGTGACATCACGGGGTGTCACAAAAGTTCTCCATTGTGGCGCCAATTAGCGTAACAAAATAGTGTTACTAAAGAATGATTATGTGACGCATGCCAGCGTCACAGTGGAAATTAATAGTGACGCTTCTTAGCATCATGAGGATAAACTATTGAAACGTCAAATCAAGTGACGCTTGTTCAAAGCGTCACTATAATAAAAACTTCAATATAGTCTATTTTTAATGACGCTTATGAGCGTCATTAAAGCCCATTTTTCTAGTAGTGAAAGATCAAAAGTGTTCTATTTCTTTATTCCCATATCACCAGAAAAAAAAAAATATCAACAGAGGAGAACAATTTACAAAAATATTTACATTAATAATATATTTTTGTTGAAAATTGTAAGACATCTGTCTTATATATTTGTATTATACTAAAGTGCGACTTTTGTTTTGTATTGACCTTTACTTTTGTTTTATTTTATTTTGTAGATTTCCAAAATGGAGGGAGATGTTTATTCTACTCATAATCTTCCTCCAATAATGAGTGAGGCACTTGGTTTACCCGATGCTACTTCTCCTATCTGGAAGAATGTATGGATATTCTCCATGATTGTTGCAATCACTGGCATGGCGGGCATCGGTAAGACTGCTCTTGCCAGGAAAATCTTCGACGACCCATGGACTTTGCGTGCTTATGAGCATCGTGTTTGGGTCACCTTAGGCCCAAAATATCAACTCAAAAGAATATTTGCTGATATTCTTGCTGAATTAGATCCCGACAAAATGCATACAGAAGCTGATGAGGAGGCCTTAATTAAGCACATAAACTCAATATTATGTGGTAAGAAAGGATTCATTGTTTTGGAAGACGTATGGGACGAATATCCCCGGTCTGTCATATACAACCTCCTGTACGGCATTAAGTGTGAAGTCCTGTTCATGAAATATTTTGATAAAGATAAAGTTCATGAAATGCAGTTGCTGAATGAAGAAGAGAGTTGGAGCCTTCTTCGAGAAAGGGTATTTGGCGAAGAGTTGTGTCCTCGTGAACTTGAGAAACCCGGAAAGCTGATTGCCGAGAATTGTGAAGGTCTTCCTCTCATGATTGTCACGGTGGCTAGTATCCTCCTATCAACAGATGATGTCAAGACCCCGGAATACTGGAACGAGGTAGCAACGAATAAAAATTCAGTATTCGAAATAGCATATCTAAATATATCAAAGATTTTGTACCCAAGCTACAAGAATCTTAAATTGGAATGCAGAGCATGTTTCCTGCACATGGCAGCATTCCCAGTAATGTACAAGATCCCAGTCAACATACTCTTATGGCTTTACAATGCTGAAGGAATTATTCCATCATGCTCCTGGACTTCGAAGAATTTCTTGCATTTTTTGCATTATCTACAAGGACAAAGTCTTGTTCCGACCCTTACAATTGAAGGTATGATACGCAAATTTGTTTTCACACAAACTCACTACCCTACAAGTGTATAGGTTCGTTGAGTATTCTTGACCAAGTTAAAATTATATCGAACCCAAAGGAGGTGTCTCTAGTCCAAGGATATAGTCTCAAACATCCACATGTTGCAATACAAAATTTAAAGGTTCCGGGTTTTGAGATTTTTTAGCTAAAACTAATAAACAAAAATTAAAGCTAGATTTAAACAAGCAACTCAAATAGCATACAAATTAAAACTAGTTCTAACTTCCCAAGAAGTGCAAGTAGTGAAGGAATGCTTCGAGTAATTTCAATTGAGTTTAAATCTACGACCTATTGTATACATGCATCGAAAACCAATTTATCAAGTGATCGAACTAGGATAAAACCTCACCTAATTGATTAACTCTCGTTACATCAACCTAGTGCCTAACTGTGAGTGTTCTTAAAGAACCATCCCCTCTCGGTGTAATGGACGTTCAAACAAAAGCAATTTAATATCTCACTCAACTCAATCATGCACTTAATCAAATAAACGCAGCTCTAGCTTCTAGCCCACTCGATGAAAATGCATAACAAAAGAAGAACAATCAATTAAAGCACAAATAAACCACAATTTAGGAGTTCAATCACCCAACAAATTAAAAATCTAGCACATATACAATAAAATCACAAATTCTCACCCAATATCCATTACCCAAAGCATAAAAAAATTAGTCCATAGCTATATTAATCAAACCAATAATATCAAATGGAAAATAAAATGAAAACATAATGAAATATTCAATAAAATTGCAATAGATCATAAACTATTAATTCCCAACAATATTAAAGAAGATAAGAGTAGAATTCACCTAGAGAGTGTGATTACAACTTGAAATAATCATTAAATCTTCAATAGCTTGCAAAGAAATTCAATAAAAATAAGAACACCTACTAAAATGTGAGAGTGTGTGAGACAAGCTGTGGAAATATCCCTCAAAATCAGCAGCCTCTCGTGCGTGAGTAGTATGAATTGTTTTAATCATGTGAATCGTTCCTCCCAAAATACCTAAGCTGCCCCTGCCTCTTTGTTAAGCCTCCCAAGAAACGTGGGTATACCACCCAAAAAATAAGAAAAGCGTTTCTCTCTCATATGCGACTTAAACTCTAAAAAACAAGAAAATCAGAATTTTTACCAAGTGACTAGGTCGAGCGCACTCACGCTGTTGTCCGAGCGTAGGAGCCTTTGTTCGAGCAAAAAATCTCTGTACAAGAAGTTTTCTGCCGCTCGACCTCTTCACAAATTGAATCCGCTCGATCGAGCGGCCCTTGAGGCTTGCTCGAGCATTGATAACAAAAACGTTTTCTCTTCTTTCTCTGCGACTTTTCAAGTGAAAACACGTTCTTTACTTCACTGTGGCAGGGGCGTTGTGGCTCGGAGGAACAGGGGAGGCGACTGTTTGTCGAATTCCGGCATGAGCAGCTTCGCGGCGGACGTCGGTCTTGGAAACAGTTTCCGGCGTCTTGGGCTTCGACGAGCATGGGACATATTCGTGGCTTGGTGCTGCGGCTGAGCGGCCATTAAATCCGGCGAGCGCGACGAAGGTTGCGAGCAGGGGTGTTGAACGGCTGGGCTTTCCGGCGGCTGGTTTCGTTGATTTCAGCAGCAGAGCTTGAGGCGGCTTTAAATTGATGGAGAGAGGGTGGGTTGTGGCAGCTTTGAGAATGGTGGTGGTGGCACAATTTCCAGAACATTTTGCTTTCTCTCTCTCATGTTCATGTGATAATGTATGGACATCAGTTAGAAGTTGTGTGGGGGAGGAAGAGGAGACGTCTTCTCTTCATTCTTGCCTATATCCTTGGTCAAACAAAAGAGTGGGCGAACTATTGTATATATAATTCCAATTTATGTGTTCACGTGAGCATCTCACCCTATATCATGAATAGCAAATTGGCCTCAACAAATAATTACCAACACACTTAACACTTGGGCCATGCTTGGACTTTGCAAATTAATTAAATGGCCACAATTATTCAATTGGGCCCAATTAACAATTCTAAAATTTAATCCACCAATTAATTCAATAATCATATAGAATTGGAAAACAATTAAGCACAATTAATTCAATTTAGTGTAGAAAAATACAAGAAACCCTATCAAATTAAGCAATAAAAGCATAAGAATTTCGAGCAAATTTCACACTAATCACACCCCCAAACTTGAAGTGTTGCTCGTCCCCGAGCAACGAAAGAAAATGAAGAACGGTGGGAAGGTTGCGATGAAATTATTCAAAAGAATGCATGCTCAAAAAGTGATCACAAACTCAACAATTATCATTCTCCTCAATGAATCAAAGATACAAAAGAGATCAACAAGTCATGGTGAATTGTACTATACCCAAGTGCTCAAGTCATCTACTCACATGGACAAGTGTTTCTCTCAACACTCAAAGCAAAAATAGGCAAGTGTATGCACTCAATAATCAAATCAAGTCAAATAATCACCATAGGCTTGCAAGGAACCTACACTCTCCACCACTTCAATGTGTTCAACAATGGGATCAATAGGACTTTCCATTTGGATGTAACATTGGCTCTTTGGACAAGGCGGGTTGAATTTGGAAATAGTGACTCGTTTAGTGGAGGATAATGATCGATCTTTTTCATTTCACGCATTTTCTCAAGATGATCAACCATTTTCCTCACTTTTCATTATTATCTCAACAAAATTTATCCACCCCTCTTGTCACTTGAGTCAAGTTGACTTTTCAAGCTCTTTGAGTCTCTTTTTTACTCTTTCAAAGACATTTCAAATTTTTCACTCTTGTCTCTTTTTTCTTTCTCTCTTTTAGACACACTTCATCTTTTTTTTTTTCTCTTTTCACACTCTTGCACAAAAACATTTCCTCACCTACTTTTAAGCTCATGTTCGACCACTTTTATTTTTATCCTCCACTAGAAAGGGGATTTAGGCTTTTAGGATATGTGGCTAAACATTGTAGGTTGCCAAAGAATATAGACTATAGGCTCAAATGGGCTAACTACGGAATTATGATTACGGGTTTGGAAATTTTGGCTAAGTGACTTGTAAATCAAAAGATGGCCTAAATCACATATCATCATTTCACACAAATGTGGTTTCAAGCAAAGATCTCAAGCAAGTTCTAGAATTATAGACAATGATCGATCCACTCACAATTGACAAACCGTGTTTTCAATGTAACTCAAAACACTTTTCAAAAGACTCTTCACCACAACAAGTCAACTACTCAAGATATCCAAAACCACCAACTCGAACAACAATCATCAAGCAACATAATACACCAATCAAGCAACACTCTAGGCACAAAATCATCTCAACAAAAGCCATTTTGTCACATGAATGTGAGTGCGCCGGTGCAAATGCACAAGAAATCAAAACCAATAAAAAAAAATACACTCCCCCAAACTTAGAGTTTGCTATGCAACTCTAAGTTTGAGCCTAGAGTGATAACATAAAGCTCAAGCCCAATCCACACCACCTATCACATATTTCAAGCCAAAATTTCCACACAAATCACAAAAATCATTTCACCACAAGCTCTCACTTAATAAGCTCAAAATTCACACACTAACACAAGGGACTATAAATAGAGCAAGATCAACAAAAATGAGGCGTGCGCCTGTGCAATGTTCATGTGAGCCTCAAGTGCGCCGGTGCAATGTAAAATAAAAGAAAAAGCAAACAAACATCACTCCCCCAAGCTTAGAGTTGCATAGCAAACTCTAGGTTTGGGTTCGTGGTACCTTGTCCTTTGCACCAAACACTTCTCTTTCTCCAAGCAAGCACATTAGTATCCTCATCTTGCTCCAACTTTCAAGTACATTCCCTTCCTAACACGAAAAATGCAAGTAAAGATCAAAAACACTAAACAAAATAAAACAAGAACAAAAACAAAATAAAGCAAATACAAATAGGTGCGAAATATGATCAAAGGAGAATGAGGCCTCGGATGATGCATAATCAGGCTCCAGTTCAAAGGACATTAGTAAATAATTCAAATTAGGGATTCTTTGAAGAATTCTCTTGGTAACACTTTTTGCTGCGTTGTGAGTCTATTTAAGAAAGCGGTGCTGCTATTAGGAGGATCTGAGAGATTGCCTCCCTCCATCTGAAGATGCTTCAATTCTTTCATCTCCATAGGTAGATATGATGAGTCTCCATAAGAATATGCTGGGATATAATCAAGAACTCAAGATTCCAGAAATTGGATAAGGAAGTAGGGCGGCGGTGAGATATCCAGGCGAGAACATAGGTTGCTCAGATGGTGGTGGTCAAGGTTGCAAATGTGAGTGGTGGACTTGGTCGGAATGTGGTAGTGACTTGGTTGATTCAATAAGAGATGAGAATTTTAAGGTGAAAATATGGCCACGTATTCTCTATTTCCAATTCACTTGCTGAACATTGAACAACTAACTACCAAGGTTGAAAAAGAATGTGTTATAATATATGTAAATATATTATTATATTGTGTGGATATAATATTAGATATATCCAGTGGGCTTTAGGCCCACAAGACTTAGGGTTAGGTATTATATATAGTATCGTTCCCTGTATTATGTACTCTACACTTTCATATTGATTGTAACGGCAGTTCATTATTAGTATAATCTCCTGGCTTGGTCGCCCCCAGACGTAGTCACTCCGTGACGAACTGGGTCATCAATACTGTGTTATTTACTTTATGCTTGCGCTTTTCTCTCGATTACAACACGTTATCAGCACGAGTCTCTACGAGCAATAAGGATTTACGAGAGGATTGCTCCAGCTGTTTTCGAGATCAAATCAATCGGGATTAATTTTATAAATTGCTGAAACCGTAAGTTTCTGTATTTATGTTAATCTGAAAATCCCATGCCTAGGAACCCTAAGTAAGCATATGTTTATTTTATGAATATGCATGAATATGCTTTAATATTCTGAATATCAGAATATGTGTTTACTGCAGTTTGTTTGTATTGATAATTATGGTCTGATGCAATCGTACGTCCATATATATGTATATAGATTTAATGTTTACGAATTTATATATGTGAACAAACCCATACATGCAATCAACACATACATTCGTATACTTTTGAATATGCATCTTAGTATCTGCAATCATCTACCTATGCAATTATATGTCGAAAATCATTCTGCATATGCTATGTTATTACTGTATGCTCCCTATATGGTCATGTTACATTTTTTTTATATATGTATACAGTGCAATCAAAATGCTTATAACATTGCATAACAAAATCAGAAACGAAAATCGATTGCCTTCGATCGTATTAACCCCAAAATCCGATTCTTTTTCGTAACTCAGAAAATCAGTTTTTGAGAAATCAGAACCTGTTCTTACTAGAACAAAAACTCGGATCATTGTTTTATACAAAAACCCAATACACAATTTCAAAAAATCGAATTATTTTTGTCGATTCCAGAACACTTTTTCGAACAGGAAATCAAAAAATTTACTGAATACAGAAATCAAAACTCCCAAACCTCAATTGACTGTGGCGATTCCGTTATGACTGAGCCCTTGAACTGGCCTAAACGTCATGAACGACGGCCGCGTCAAACTCGACGGACGGCAAATCCGCGACAGCCCCTGAAGCGACTGTGCGCGACGGCGCGTGACTCGTGTCAGCCACGACGGCAGCAAGCCGCGACGGTGCTCTGCGCTTACGGGATGGCAACGCCCCCTCTGCGTCGACGGCACTGCTGCCGAGAGCATCAAGCTCCTCGCGACGGCAAACTCCGCGCGACAGCGCAGGAGACGCGGCGGCGTCACAGCCCGCGACGGAGGCAACTCCTCCTCGCACCGGCAATGGCTAGAGCGGCGACGCCCTGTTTCCGCGCGACGACGCGAACGCCAAGCCCACCTGCCTCCACGCGATGTCGATGGCGACGTGGACAACCCCTCGCCGAAATTTTCGCGAACGGCCGCTAGACAATCGGACCGAATTCCCCTTTGTTTAATTGGTCAAGGTTTTTTTTCTGATATCAGTTAGTAATGGGCCTGTTTATTGGGTCTTTCCAATTACTTTTCCTAACTAGGCTTCTGCCCTTTAATTCGGTTTCTTAATTCCGAAACTGGGCCCATTTTCCTAATATACTAAATTGGGCCAAACCCCTTTTAATAATAAAAAAAAAAAACTTAATTAATAATAATATTAATTAATTACTTGGGCCATTTTTTAAAATTGATTGGGCATTTTATTTAGTTGATCCTAATTAATTTGGATCCTAACAATTATTTTTGGGCCCGATGTCCCATTAATAATTATCAAATTCATAATGGTATTATGAAAGCCCAAATCATAAATTTTTTTAAGGCCTTATCCAATAATTATTTTTGGGTTAAAGTCTCATTAATAAATGTCTCACAAGTCATACACCCAATCCTTTATCAAATACACCCCTTTTAATAAATTGTCATTGCATTTTATCTTAAGCCCTATTCCTTTTGTTACAAAACAATTATAAATTCTAAATTTATTAATTTGTTTCTTTGTAGCAACAAAAATGTCAAACATCATCAAACGTGAATTTGATGAACTGGCACTAGATGGCCACAATTACTTGACATGGGCTTTAGACGTTGAAATCCACTTAGCTTCAAAAGACTTATCCGACACCACCACTCAAGGGTGGAAATCCACTACTGCCCAAAAGGCACAAGCTCTTATCTTCTTAAGACATCATCTTCACAAAGATCTTAAGAATGAATACCTCACTGAAAAAGATCCATCAATGTTGTGGAAATCCCTCCAGGATCGATTCCAACAACAACAAAATGTGATCCTCCCCGAAGCCAGACATGCTTGGACAACACTTCGTTTCCAAGACTTCAAGTCTGTGACGGAGTACAACTCCGCCCTACATCGCATACTTTCACAGCTCAAGCTGTGCGGTGAACCGATCCCTGATGATCAGTTGATCGAGAAAACTCTTTCCACATTCCATGCTAGTAATCTTGTACTCCAGCAGCAGTACAGGGCCAAAGAGTATCAAACACACTCCGACCTTATTTCTGCACTTCTAGTTGCAGAAAAGCACAACCAATTGTTGATGAAAAATCACAATACTAGACTGGTTGGCTCACAAGCTGTGCTTGAAGCACATGCTACTCGGAGGAACTCTAGAGGCCGTACACGTGGGAAAGGAAATGAGGCAAGTAGGGGACGCGGATCGACCCGAAGTCGAGGCCGTGGTAGGGGAAGAGGTAGAGGTCGCAACAATGCACAATCTAGTGCAACTGAAAAGAATGCACCTCAAGACAAACCATCGAGCTCAGGTACACAGAACAAGCAACTCTGTCACAAATGTGGATGCGACGACCATTGGTCTCGCCAGTGTCGAACTCCAAAACATCTAGTGGAGCTATATCAACGCATGCTTAAAGACAAAAAGGGAAAAGCTCCTAAAGGTGAATCACACCACACAAACCTGCCAGATGCAGGCTTTGATATGGAGAAGGATGACCTCTTAGTGGGTGATACAATGACTGTAGATGCCTTTGGAGACAATGAGTGATCGACATCAACTTGCTGTTTACTTGCTTTATCTATTAGACTATTTGATATTACTTGCTACTTGGTTGGACCAGCATGTTTGACTGGCTTTTATCTTGACTATGTTGCATGATACTTTTATGGATTCCATTTATGAATGCTTATCGATGCTTTATTTTTACAGTCAAATCCAATTGTCAATCACTATTGTCTACAAAAATAATTTAATACGTTCTTGATAAAGTAGGACCTAAGTGATCCCTTGTGCGGCTGATTAATCAGCGTCTGTAATCTTGGCTCTCCTTAGCATTCCTCATATCTAAACGTAACCAAACATACACTTAAGTGCTTATGGAGATTAATGTGTTGTGCTTAGTAGATAGTGCTACTACACATACTATCTTAAAAGATAGACAATTTTTCCAAACATTAACCGAAAAGAAAGGAAGTGTCACTACTATTTCTGACGACGACATACAAATCGTTGGCTCCGGAAGAGCCTCGATCATTCTACCTATGGGTACCAAGCTGATAATCGAAAATGCTTTATTGTATCCACAATCAAAGCTTACCCTCCTCAGTTTCAAAGACATTCGACTGAATGGCTATCACATTGAAACAAATACTGAGGATAATAGTGAATATCTGTTGATGACTCACTATTTAAATTATCGTAAACACATCGTCGAAAAACTTCCATCTTTCTCGTCTGGCTTGTATTACACATACATCAGACCCTCAAATCTCCATATAGCTCTTAATCTAAAATTTAATGATCCAAACTCTTTCAAACTATGGCATGAGCGGTTAGGACATCCAGGACAAACTATGATGCGTCGGATTCTATGTAATTCATCAGGCCATAACATAACACACAACAGAATCCCTTCTGTTAATGAATACATATGTGATGCTTGCACAAAGGGTAAGCTAATAATTCGTCCTTCTAGTAGTAAAGTAAGAACTGAATCTCCTAAATTTCTTGAAAGGATTCAAGGAGATATTTATGGACCAATACACCCAGCATCTGGACCATTTCAGTACTTTATGGTCCTAATAGATGCATCCACTCGGTGGACTTATGTAACCATGCTATCCACTCGCAATACTGCTTTTGCAAAGCTTATTGCACAGATCATCCTGTTGAGATCTCAATTCCCAGATCATCCTATTAAATCCATTCGTATGGATAATGCCGGTGAATTCACCTTTAAGGCTTTCGATGATTTTTGCATGGCACTGGGAATCAAAGTGGAGCATTCGGTCCCTCATGTTCATACTCAAAATGGTCTAGCTGAATCATTAATTAAACGTCTTAAATTAATCGCTAGACCACTACTACACAAAACGAACTTACCCAATTCATGTTGGGGGCATGCAATCTTACATGCATCATCACTAATCCAATTCCGACCAAGTGCATATCATGAATATTCCCCTATTCAACTCGTGCGTGGAAATGAACCTAACATTTCCCATCTGCGTACATTCGGTTGTGCAGTATATGTTCCAATACCACCACCTAAGCGAACATCTATGGGCCCACAAAGGAAACTCGGTATTTACATCGGTTTTGTATCTCCCACAATACTTAAATACCTCGAGCC
The DNA here is from genome assembly GCA_026898435.1 of Prunella vulgaris. Classification (NCBI taxonomy): domain Eukaryota; kingdom Viridiplantae; phylum Streptophyta; class Magnoliopsida; order Lamiales; family Lamiaceae; genus Prunella; species Prunella vulgaris. Next base: position 398,094 of record JAPKLY010000288.1, on the reverse strand, counting down.
TTTAACTGGGGATCAGTTTACAGCCCATTTCGCTGACTGCACATTCGACGAAGATCTATTTTCGGCCTTAGGGGGAGAGAAAAATACCACAATTAATAAATACCGTGAAATAACTTGGAACACAAAAGATCTTCAGTTCCTAGACCCACGCACAAATCAATCTGAACTTGAAGTTCAGAAGATAATAAATTTGCAATACCTAGCAAATAACCTGCCAGATACATTCACTGATCATAAAGGAGTGACTAAGTCGCATATACCTGCGGTAAATGCGCCTCAAAGGGTACAACTCCCCTTGAAGACAAATGTTAATCCCCCCATGCGCCAGAAGCGTAAAGGAAATATTAACATAAGTGAACCGAATTCGCGTAAGTGTAAAGCTAGCAAACACACTATGTCACCCCTAAAATCTCCTGAAGAGATTCATCCTGTAGACGAAAATCATAGTCAAAATGCACGTGCAAAAGCAATCAATGACTCTGAGAAAGCGAAATCATCAGACTGATACCCTTTGGGAAATGAAGAGGATCTGGTCGATGTAAACATTGAAGTTTCAACAAACTTCGTAAACACAGGAGAAACTTATAACAGAAATACAACTGTTGTCGACAACACATTTGCAGCCTTAATTGCCTTCACCATTTCTAATAATGATCTAGATCCTGAACCCAAAACTATATCCGAGTGCCGGAAGCGCTCTGATTGGGTGAAATGGGAAGCTGCAATAAAGGCAGAGCTAGACTCGCTAAATAAATGAAATGTTTTCGGTTCCATCGTTCGTACCCCGAAACATGTAGTCCCTGTTGGATACAAGTGGGTATTTGTACGAAAGTGAAACGAGAACAATGAGATTGTGAGATACAAAGCGAGGTTAGTGGCTCAAGGGTTTTCGCAGAGACCCGGTATCGATTTCGATCAAACTTACTCTCCTGTTATGGATGCCATAACATTCCGCTTCCTAATATCCCTGGCAGTTAAACTAAACTTAGAAATGCAGCTAATGGACGTAGTTACCGCATACTTATACGGATCATTAGATTCTGACATCTATATGAAAATCCCTGATGGATTAACTATTCCCCAAATGAGGAATAACGAACATCGTAGTATGTTCAGCATTAAGTTGCAACGCTCGTTATATGGCTTAAAACAGTCAAGTCGTATGTGGTATAATCGACTAAGCGAATTTCTCCTGAAGAAGGAATACGTAAATAACGAGGCTTTTCCTTGTGTCTTTACTAAGAAATCCCTTAATGGTTTTTGCATCATCTCAGTGTATGTGGATGATCTAAACATTATTGGAACAAGGAAAGAGATTGAAGAAGCAAGTTCAATCTTAAAAACTGAATTTGAAATGAAAACTTTGGGTAAAACCAAGTTCTGTCTCGGCCCGCAGATCGAGCATTTCCCTGAAGGAATACTGATACACCAATCAGCTTACCTAAGGAAAGTGTTGGAGAGATTCCACATGGATAAATCTCACCCCTTAAGCACTCCAATGGCTGTTCGTTCCTTCGATTTGGAAAAGGACCCATTTAGACCTAAAGAAGATACCGAAGAGCTATTGGGACCTGAAGTTCCATATCTAAGTGCAATTGGTGCACTGCTCTATCTTGCAAACTGCACTAGGCCCGATATTGCCTTTGCAGTCAATCTACTTGCAAGGTTCAGTGCCTCCCCTACGAGGAGACATTGGAATGGTGTGAAACATATCCTACGATATCTTCAAGGTTCTCAAGATCTTGGTCTTTTCTATCAAAGAAACCAAGACAACACCCTTATAGGTTATGCTGATGCTGGTTATCTATCTGATCCCCATAATGCGAAATCGCAAACGGGTTATGTTTTCCTCTGTGGTGGAACAGCCATTTCATGGAGATCTGTCAAACAAACCTTGGTGACCACATCGTCAAACCACTCAGAGATCATAGCTCTATACGAAACTGCACGAGAATGTGTGTGGTTAAAGTCCCTTATAAAATACATTCACGATTCGTGTGGTATCCCTTCTGTTGACTTAAGCCCCTCAATTATCTACGAAGATAATGCTGCATGTATTGCAAAAATGAGCAACGGCTATGTCAAAGGGAACTTGACGAAGCATATATCCCCAAAATTCTTTTATCCTCACAAACTCCAAAAGAGTGGTGAGATCACGATAAAACAAGTACGCTCAAGTGACAATCTAGCTGATCTGTTCACTAAATCCCTTCCCACTTCGACTTTTGAAAAGTACGTACATGGAATCGGGATGCTTCGACTTGGACAGTTGTTATCTTCAGGGGGAGTAACAAATGTTAAACAATCCTGATGATTGTATCCTCGAGGCCATTTGTAACACTCCACTAAGTAACACTTGCATTCTTCCTTGTCATATTATATCTAAGGGGGAGTGTTATAATATATGTAAATATATTATTATATTGTGTGGATATAATATTAGATATATCCAGTGGGCTTTAGGCCCACAAGACTTAGGGTTAGGTATTATATATAGTATCGTTCCCTGTATTATGTACTCTACACTTTCATATTGATTGTAACGGCAGTTCATTATTAGTATAATCTCCTGGCTTGGTCGCCCCCAGACGTAGTCACTCCGTGACGAACTGGGTCATCAATACTGTGTTATTTACTTTATGCTTGCGCTTTTCTCTCGATTACAACAGAATGCACCTTGCTTTTCTTAAAGAAAAGAGCTTGTTGGTGGGCCTTCATCAATTAATTAAAATTGGGCCGAAAATTTTGGAATAAAAGTCAGCCCATTCTTGTCGCCTCCTCCATCTCCATCTTTTCCGACTCATCTCGTCAATTGACTCCAAAAATATTAATATGCATTTTGCTCCAAAAATTATCAATTTCCTACAAAATATCAATCAATATTAAATATAAAAATGCATGAACCTATTAGAATTAATCATAAATAGCACATAAAAAATGAGCAATTCTCACACAAATCACTCCTCCAAACTTAAACTGTTGCTCATCCTCGAGCAACGAAAAGAAAATAAAACCAAGTGGGAGGATTGCAAACAATTTTCATTCAAAGCAAAAATAGGCAATCATCAAGTCCTCCAATCTAGTCAAACCATTAGGTCCAAATATCAACAACCTAGTTCACAAGTCATGATCAAACCAATGCAAGAGGAGTTTTGGTACCACTCTTATGAGATATTTGAAATAAGCTTACCCAAACAGTACACTTCTCATTCACACTTGATGTCTCCAAGAATATTTTTCACATTCATTGTTGACTTGTTCGTCTTTTTGCACGTTTTTCACATTCAAAGCAAATTGACCCAAAAGCGGATGGGTAATTGTAGCATGCAAGCAAACGACCCAGTAGTATCGACCTAGGACAAGGGAGAGCTATGGATCCCCGAAGTCATATGTTGGCATAAGTATTATAGCAACTATTCCGGTTTTTAAACTAACAATTGTAAATAATGAGCAAGCAAAAATAAGTAAATTATCACAATTTCAATCAATGATTCTTACAACACGACTATCTCTCCTTTGCTACGTTTTAGGAATTTACTAGAGGCTACCATCAAGCATTTGAAGACTAGTCCCTTTTGAGGCTTAGGTGATCAAGCAACGAGACAAGCACATAAGGTTGTGAACTATAAAAAGGTTCAACACGGTTACTAATCCCTATAATTCCCCTCTCACTAAATACTCTAATCCTCGATTAAAGAACTTAATGTCTATTATGGGTCGTCTAAGTCATCTACCCCCTCTCGGTGTAGTAGATTACTATGAGAATCAAATTAATCAAACAAACATTTCACAACAAAATCAATTAAGTAAATACCCAACTCTCATTGAAGCATCTACCCACCAATTAAGAGTTACTCAATCCATTCAATCAATCTAATCAAGATAATGTTGGAATATGTGCTCCTCGAAGAGAGCTTCGATTCGATATATTACTCGCCCAATTCCGATATTGGGTGAATGAGAAATTGAATTTTTTAGTTTGTTGTAACAAATGAGAAATGAAGGGAAAGGCTTAAAGTCTTGTCCCACATTGGAAAATTGTTATTGAGGATGGGAAAGAAGGTAAATAAAAGGAGTCATCCTGACCTGACTCTTGCCCTGACCTGAGTCCGGGGTCGTGCTGACTTGAGTTCGGGGTCGTGCTGACCTGAGTTCGGGGTCGTGCTGACCTGAGTCCGGGTCATGCTGACCTGACTCCTGTTGACCTGAGTCTGGGGTCGTGCTGACTTCAGTCCGGGGTCGTGCTGACCTGAGTCCGGGGTCGTGCTGACCTGAGTTCGGTCAGGCTGACCTGAGTCGGGGTCATGCTGACCTGACTCTTGTCTGACCTGAGTCTTGGTCATGCTGACCTGACTCTTGTCCTGACCTGAGTCCGGGTCATGTTGACCTGACTCCCATCCTGACCTGAGTCTTGGTCATACTGATCTGACACTTGTCCTGACCTGAGTCCAGATCAGCCTGACCTGACTAAGTCATCCTGACCTGAGTCCGGTTCAGCCTGACCTGAACTAAGTCTGGGTCAGCCTGAGTCATCCTGAGGCATTTTTTCAGGCATGTTGAGATTTCAAAATCTCTACAGTTACAACACGTTTTGAAACTTAAAAAACCTGTTTTAATGCAATTAATTCAGACGTTTGTCGGTTATGGTCAAGACCATTTGTGGGTCTTTATGGCCACACTCCAACAGTCAATTTTTTTAGTACTATAAATAGTATTCTTTTGTGTTGCAAGAAACACAAGAATATCAAAATATACAATATTTGAGTGGAAATATCCAGATACTTTCCGGCAACCTGCCACTTAATTTTGTCCAAATATTTCGCTAAAACCTTTGATTTGATTGAGGAAGAACTCTAATCAAATTGAGTAAGATGGCTTATGTTGCTCTGACTAATCTTCGCAATACAATTCGATGCCTCGAAAATTTTTCACGGCTTTCGGAGCTTCCCTTCTCTTTTGATAACTTAGATTATCCTTTCGATGAGATTCACTTCTTAAAAGAGGTTGTGGAAGAGCTGGATGGGAGGAGCATGAACAAGAGATTGAAGGCTTTTCATGACAAAATCAGAGAAGCTGCGCATGGCCTCGAAGATGTAGTCGATTCTGTTCTCTCAGATTTGATAAAAATTGCACAATCTGATGAGCAGAGCATCGGAAATCAGTACGAGGAAGAAGTGAGGAAAGGGATTAATTCGTTTGTGGAGACGGTGAAGGAGATAGAGGACGAGTACCCAGACCAAGAAGAAGAGGAGGAGGAAGAAAATGAATCTTCAAGATTTCATTTTTGTGAAAAGAGGCCAAAAATGGTTGGATCTAATACCCAAGAGCTGAACACCAAAATCAAACATCAGCTAAATGCAGGTTACAACTCAAGTGAACTTCGTGTTATCTCAGTTGTTGGGGTGGCAGGCTCAGGCAGAAGTACTTTTGCTTGGGATATTTTTCATAATCGATTTCTTCCTTTGCATAAGCTGCGGGCATGGGTAAGTGTAGGTCCCAATTATGATTTTAAAGATATCCTTCTCACTATTCTTTCTCAAATTGATGGCATTAATGATCACAAATTGCTTGATTCTGAGGGAGAGGAGAAAATATTTGAGTATCTGCACACAATTTTAAGGGGTGGGGATTACTTGATCGTGTTGGATGATGTACGGGAGATACAAGTGTGGGAATACTTGAGAAAACATTTTCCAGACGAAAATAATGGAAGTCGAATTTTGCTCACAACTCATCTAGTGGAAGTAGCTGTATTTGCTCGGAGTTTTTGTATCCATCGAATGCATATATTACACAGTGAAGAAAGTTGGAATATTATTTCTAAAGTATTATTTCCTAATGAGGAGAGATGCCCTCCACAACTTGAGAAAGCTGGAAAGAAGATCGCAAAGAATTGTAAAGGTCTTCTTTTCGAAGTCGCCAGGTACACAAATATACTATCCAAAGTCGATCAGACCCCGGAACACTGGAACAACGTAGCAGCAGAGATGGTGGATTTTGCTGTTGACATCGATGAGATATCAGAGGTTACATTATTTACCTTCTTTTGGGATTAAAGATTTGTAAGTCTTATAACTCATCTTCATCTTGAATTTGGTCCACATGAATTACACATTTTGATATTGGTCCTATAAGTTTAAAAATATTTTGATTTTGGTCCTTTTACAAACTTATAGGACCAAAATCAAATCTAATTTTGGTCCTATAAGTTTGTGAAAGGATCAAAATCAAAATATTTTTAAATTTATGGGATCAATATCAAAATGTGTAATCCATCTAGATCAAATTCAATTTCG
>JAPKLY010000288.1:317201-391788 GCA_026898435.1 Prunella vulgaris | reverse complement strand
CAAAACTAAGAAAAATGTCAAAAGAGATAAAAGTAAAGAGTGAGTTTCTTGGGGTAGGGTTCTCTCTCTTAAAATCTGAAATAGGAAGGCTTTTATAGTGGGGCACCAAGTGGAAAAACAGACTTTGCAAGTTGCTCCTTGAAATTCCCAAAAATTACAAATCTGTCCGAATTTAACTCTTGCACGGCCACAGGTCAAAGATGACACGGCCGTGCGATTTAATCCCCTGGCCGTGTCATTCGCTACGAATTATGTGACACGGCCTCAGCACAAAGGTGACACGGTCGTGTGAATTAATTTTCTGGCCGTGTCATTCGCTACAAATTATGTGACACGGCCTCCGGCTTACAGCTTGAACGGCCTCAGTTCAAGTGTGACACGGCCTCAGTTCAAAGCTTACACGGCCTCCTGCTTTTACATGGCCACTTCACGATTTTGGCCCTTTTTCACTCTTTTCAACACCCGAACTTAATTTGCACTTCTTCCACATCTCAAACTTGGATCCTGATCGATTTCTTGACTCCATTTACTCGTTTCTTCGCAATTTCCTCTCTTTTTGACACCTAAAACCTACGTCAAAACATTTCTTTCCCAAAACGGATCAAGTGACAAAAGAGGATCATATTTCTTAGGAAATCAAGCACAAATAGCACAAGTGAGGGCACAATTATCATCAATTATGATGCAAAAATATCACAAATCAGTAACTCATGTACTAATTACCTATCATTTTTTATTTTTTTTGTGAATGATACGGGCTATCACTTGACAATTTAAAATCGATCTCTTTTGAGGCTTGGGTGATCAAATCGATCTAACTAGCACCTAGCTAACTACCAAGAGCTCCTAGGATGGTGAACGCTAAAGAGGTTCGTACAGATACCGACCCTAGTTTCCCCCTTCATTAAATACCCTAATTTACAACCAAAGCATCTAATGTCCATTAATGACAATTCTAAGTCGTCTACCCCCTCTCGGTGAAATAGACTAGTAATTGAATCTAATTAATTGATCAACCCTTCTTCACATATCCAATGAACCACACACCCAACTCTCCTTGAAACATGTAATTATCAATTATGAAATACAAGATCAAATAAACTAATTATATCAAGGAAAGCCCATTAATAGAATCATACCACCAAATCCATAGCAACATCAAGGGAATCAAAATAAAAACACATCAATCTCCATCATAATTCAAACAACCAAAGCATTAGAGAGTTAGCCCATGGCTAAATTCATCAAACCAAATGAAAATAACAAGAGATAGACAAACCCATGCTAAAATCAACAATAAAATGGTAAATAGTGTAAGATATCACCTCTTTGAAGTAGAAGAATTACAAAATTGATGAAATAGCAACAATCTAATGATAATCTTGCTTGAAATTGAAATCTCAACACAATCAAAAGCTAAACAATCAATTTAAACACTAATCCATAAAAGCCCAATGCAAATTTGCTTGAAATTTAGTAAAGAATAGAAAAAGTTGAGAGAAAAATCCTAAAAACTAGTAGAGAGAGAGAAAACTAGGTATCAACGCTTCCAATCCTTCAAAATCTGAATAGGAATGGCTTTTATAGTGGGGCACCAGGTAAAATACGAACTTTGCAAGGTAGTCCTGGAAATTTTCGAAAATTGCATTTTTGGCCACGTCACACTCTTGCACGGCTTCATTGTAAAAACGACACGGCCGTGCGATTTGTTTTGCTGGCCATGTGAATTACTTCGAAAGGTATCACACGGTCTCAGTGTAAAAACGACATGGGCGTGCTCATTATTGGCATGACCGTGTGAATTACTTCGAGTAGGGTGACACGGTCTCTTCACAAATGTTACACGGCCTCTTCACAAATATTGCATGGCCTCACTGCTTCACACAGCCTCTTCATGTTTTCATCTCTTCTTCATTATTTTCAACACTCAAACTTAATTCAAACTTCTTCCTTATCACGAACTTAGATCACGATTGATTTCTTGACTCACTTTACTTGTTTCTCCATAAATTCTTCTCTTTTTGTCACCTAAAGCCTATATCAAAACATTTCTTTCCCAAAATGGATTAAGTAACAAAAGAGGGTTATGTTCCTTGAAAATCATGCACAAATAACACAAGTATAAGGCACAAATATCATAGAATATGATGCAAAAATATCACTAATCAGTAGGTATTGTGTGAAAATAGTTCATGATAAGTTTATCATGAAATTGTTTTAAAGTATTAAATACTTGGTCAAGTGTATCAAAATATTCATCAGGTGTATTAAAAGTTGAGATCAATATAGATTTTATTGACCTCAACTTTTGATACACCTAATTAGATTTTTTATACTTTAAATTTTGTTCATGACATTCATACAAAACATTGTCTTATATTATTAATTGCTCGTGAACCTTTATAAAACTTCAAAGACAAATGAAAAGATCAGATGCGTTTGAGAAGTAAAATCAGAAGACTTCAATTTCTAAGTTTTGTGTTTCCAGTCAGCTTAGCAATTGCATCCATTCTTTTTCGTTCAAAAATCAATAAAGTGTGGTGTTCTCTCATAGTGGATGTAGATCAATAAAAATCAATAAAGTGTGCTTTTGTTTTGTATTGACATTTACTTCTTTTTTTTTGATAAGGGTATTGACCTTTACTTCTGTTTTATTTTATTTTTGTAGATTTACAAAATGACGGGAGATGTTTTTTCTACTCATAATCTTCCCCCAATAATGAGTGAGGCACTTCGTTTACCCTATCCAATTTTTCCTATCTGGAAGAATATATGCGTATTCTCCATGGATGTTGCACTCACTGGCATGGCGGGCATAGGTAAGACTGCTCTTGCCAGGAAAATCTTCGACGACCCATGGACTTTGCGTTCTTATGAGCATCATGTTTGGATCACCTTGGGCCCAAAATATCGACTCAAAAGAATATTTGCCGATATTCTTGATGAATTAGATCCCAACATCATCCACAAAATGCATAGAAAAGCTGATCATGAGACCTTGGTTAAGCACATAAACTCAATATTATCTAATAAGAGATGTTTCATTGTGTTGGACGACGTATGGGACAAAGACCCCGGGTCTGTCTTAACCAAACTCCTATACGGCATCAAGTGTGAAGTCCTGTTCACAACTAGGCTAGCCGCAGTTGTTAGGAAATGTTTTGATAAAGAAAAAGTTCATGAAATGCAGTTGCTGAATGAAGAAGAGAGTTGGAGCCTTCTTCAAGAAAGAGTATTTGGTGAAGAGATGTGTCCTCGTGAACTTGAGAAACCCGGAAAGCTGATTGCCGAGAATTGTGAAGGTCTTCCTCTCATGATTGTCACGGTTGCTAGTCTCCTCCTATCCATAGATGATGAGATGACCCCCGAATACTGGAACGAGGTGGCAACGAATAAAAATTCAGTATTCGAGCTAGCATATCGCAACATATCAAAGATTTTGTACCCAAGCTACAAGAATCTTGAATTGGGAGGCAGAGCATGTTTCCTGTACATGGCAACATTCCCTGTAAGGGACATTATCCCAGTCCACAGACTCTTATGGCTTTACAATGCTGAAGGAATTATTCCATCAGGCTTCTGGACTATACAGGAGTTCACACAGTATTTAGTTTATCTACGAGGAGAAAGTCTTTTACAGGAAGATGCAATTAACAGGAGTTACAGTATCCATTCAGTGTTTTGGCACTTGTGTGTCAGAGAAGCTAGAAATGACAAGTTTTTCCATGTCATGAGAACTACAGCAGATGGTTCATCAAAAGATATAGAAAAACAGCGTCGATTGTGTGTTCAAAATAATGTTTTATTCGCCATCAAAGACGCGTACGACTCAATGGCATCCGTTTCAGCAGCTCGTTCTCTCCTCTGTCTTGGTCCCACTCATCCATATCAAGTACCAATATGCCTAGAGTCTGAATTCTTGAAGGTACTTTCTGCTCTTAGTATCCGATTCTATGAGTTTCCAGTTGAGATATCAACACTTGTTCTGCTGAGATACCTTGCGCTAACATACAACGGCGCTCTCCCTACTTCCATATCGAATCTTTGGAATCTTGAGTTCTTGATTATTTACCGGCATATTATTATCAAATACCCTGTAGACTCATCATATGTACCTGTGGAGATTTGGGAGATGAAAGAATTGAAGCATCTTCACATCGGAGGAAGCAATCTCCCAGATCCTCCTAATAGCAGCCGCGCTATCTTAGATAAACTCACAGACCTTACAGTGAGACCAGAAAGTGTTACCAAGGGAGTTCTTGAAAGAGTCCCTAATTTGATGGTTTTATTAATAGTCATTGAACTGGAGCCTGATCATGCATCATCCGAGGCCTCATTCTCCTTTGATCATATTTCGCACCTTAAACAACTAGAAACTCTTTCATGTAGAATCCTAAACCCTGAGCTCAAATACGCGCCTGCTCCATTATCTATGTTACCATCATGTCTTAAAGTTTTGTATCTGATAGGATGCGGATATCCTTGGGAACTCATGACACCAATTGCGTTGTTGCCTAATCTTACACTGCTCCATTTGGGTTGCTATGCTTTTCATGGAGAAGAGTGGGTAATGCAAGAAGGGTATTTCAATCGTCTTCACTCTCTGGATATTGAAGATACAGATTTGGTTAGCTGGAGAGCAGATGATAGCTGCCATCTCGTATCCCTTAAAATTCTTACCATTGAACGGTGCTTCAAACTGAAGGAGATCCCTTGGAAAAGTATCCCACGTGCTTGTAAGACGACACTGCTTGATTGCAACCCTTTGGCTTCGAAGAAAATACCAGAAAATGATTGCAAAGTCATTTGTTCGTGGATATAATTAAGGTCGGAAGTTCTAGAGCGCGCGTATGCAGAATTCAGTTTTGAATAGTTTCTAGCAAATACTCTGTAAATAGCTAGTTTCATTGTATCTTTTTTCGCAGGTGATCATGTAGAAATTATTAATCCAGCAAAATGGAGGAAAGGCTTGCTTCAAGTGATTTGCAGACAAATCTTGTGTTTTAATTATTTAGTTGGGCAATTGAGTGGATGTCAAATCACTCTTTTTATTTTATTATCTGACAACATATATAAATTAACTGAGTGGATGTCAAATTACTCTTTCCGATTTCAACCAAACAGTTCATTTAGCTCGATTTCGGTGTTTAAGATCAAGATTGGTTCGTAAGATAAAAGTATCTATCCGTCAAAATCATGCATGTTTTTGGCGGATAGATATTTTTATCTTACGAACCAAACATACCCTTAAATTCTTGTTTTTTCCTAGGTAAAATGAGTGTTACCAAAACTGCATCTCGAAATTACTATTGAAAATGTTCAACTTGTACTAATTTATTTTTTAGTCAATTAATTTGTGTTTGGGATAATATAAAATAGGGAAAATAATTTTTTTAGTCCTTTATCTTTCACCTTCCATGTTTTTCGTCCTCTTAACTATACCTTTTTAAAAGTAGTCCTTTAACTTACCAAAAATTGTTTTTTCGTCCTCTTAACTATACCATTTTAGAAATAGTCCTTTAACTTACCAAAAACTGTTTTTTTCGTCCTCTTACCAAAAATTGTTTTTTAGAAATAGTCCTTTAACTTACAAAAAATAGTCCTTTAACTTACCAAAAATCAATTTTTGATAAGTTAAAGGACTATTTCTATAAAAGTATAGTTAAGAGGACGAAAAAAACATATTTTGGTAAGTTAAAGGACTATTTTTAAAAAGGTATAGTTAAGAGGATGAAAAATAAAATTGGTGAAAGATAAAAGACTAAAAAAATCATTTTCCCTATAAAATATTGCACGTTAGGTTTGGCTCGAGCTTTCAGGACTGGTGACCGCGGTTGAAACTGAGTTCAAATTCCCTATTTACCCTTCTGTTGTCGATTATATTTGTGCCACATTAGAATTGCACAATTTTATTTATTTGTTTAATATAATTCAAGATTATTGCACGAAAATAAGGTCATCGTAGGCTGAAAATCAAGCCAAACTATTTGATCGATACTCGAGGTCGTTCGATAAAAGTTCATTTGAGTTTGGTTTGAAATAAAAACCAAACAATTTTAAATAGAAATTTAGATTTGGAATAGTCTAAAGTTCGTCGATTATCTTTATTTATTTGTCCAAAAAATTAATAAAATAGTTTATTTTTTTTAAATACGTATCATTCAAAACAGAAAAATTCAGAGGAGGTGAAGTAATTAACTTTGGATGGAAAAAGGGAAAAAAAAAAATTAGCCTATTTTGCTTGGTTAAATTCTTTTTTGGCCATGTAACGTTACAAAAAAAAATTTGCCATTTTGATAATTGTTTTGTGTAAATACCATTCATTTAAAACTTTATAGTATCGAATTAAAACATTGAGACTACTAATGAGGTTCATTCTCTTTCATTTCAAATGATTCCCGCATTAAATTGTAAATCCTTCAGTGTGGGCCATAGAATGCAATACGCAGAGATAATATGAAAACACCACACGTGGAGATCAAATATTTCTCAAATCAAGCATTGAGATAACTAATTATTTCAATTTCCAGTCATTCCAACTAATTTCCTTACAGTTCTGGGAAGTATACAAAATTATAAAATCTCAAAATACCTAAAAATATATTTTTGAGTTAAGGTGGTTAAAATACAATTTAGCCACATAGCCAAATGACTATTTTGCATAATATAAATTTAATTGACCTCCGCTTTTGATACATCTGACGAGATTTTTGATACATCAAGTTAAATGTTTGATGTTGATGGATTTTATTAATATTATAATTTAGTGGTTGTTTATAGCTTAGAAATCCACCAAACAATAACTATGAAATTGTGTTCTTTATTTGCAATGTAGAGAGAGAAAGTAATGAGAGTTAGAGAGAGAAAGTGTTGTTGAAATTATGTAACTTAGAGAGAGAAAGGTACATTGGAGACCTATTTATAGGTTTGCATGTGTGAGGTGGCATCTTGTGAGCCTTCTTGGCCTTAGGTGCTGACAAGTGTCCTTGACACTTGTCCTTACTCACTACTTGTGCTACCTTTACAAGCTTTGTCCTACTACATCGTTAGTTGCTACCTACATGACTAATGTCCGTACGCTGGTTCTAGGCGAGTTTCTGGGCGAGCTTCACTGCCTTGTGTAGTTTTTGGTGTAATGTGGAGACGGACTTCAGCTTGGTCTTCTTGGGTACGGGCGAGCTTCATTCATCTCCAAGTATCTAGGCGAGCTTCTCTATGTTGACTCCGGTCAAAGCTGGTGACACATCTTCTAAGCAGGTTGGCGACCTTCTCAACCTTGGTCATTTCATGCTGGCCAGCTCCTGGCGAGCTCCTCCATGTTGGCTAGCTTCTCAGTCTCCATGTTGGCCAACTCCTGACGAGCTCCTCCATGTTGGCTAGTTTCTCCATGTTGGCGAGCTTCTCCATGTTGACGAGCTCCTCCATGTTGGCTAGCTTCTCAACCTCCATGTTGGATAGCTTCTCCATGTTGATTTAGTGGCTGTTTATAGCTTAGAAATCCACCAAACAATAACTATAAAATTGTGTTCTTGATTTGCAATGTAGAGAGAGAAAGTGTTGTTGAAATTATGTAACTTAGAGAGAGAAAGGTACATTGGAGACCTATTTATAGGTTTGCATGTGTGATGTGGCACCTTGTGAGCCTTCTTGGCCTTTGGTGCTATCTTTACTCACTACTTGTGCTACATTTACAAGCTTTGTCCTACTACATCGTTACTTGCTATCTACATGACTAATGTCCGTACGCTGATTCTAGGCGAGCTTCTGGGCGAGCTTCACTGCCTTGTGTAGTTTTTGGTGTAATTTAGAGACGGACTTCAGCATGGTCTTCTTGGGTACGGGCGAGCTTCCTTCATCTCTAAGTATCTAGGCGAGCTTCTCTATGTTGACTCCGGCCAAAGCTGGTGACGCATCTTCTAAGCACCTTGGTCATTTCATGTTGGCCAACTCCTAGCGAGCTCCTCCATGTTGGCTAGCTTCTCAGCCTCCATGTTGGCCAACTCCTGACGAGCTCCTCCATGTTGGCTAGCTTCTGCATGTTGGCGAGCTCCTCCATGTTGGCTAGCTTCTCAGCCTCCATGTTGGCTAGCTTCTCCATGTTGGCGAGCTCCTCCGTGTTGGCTAGCTTTTCCATGTTGGCTAGCTTCTCAGCCTCCATGTTGGCCAACTCCTGGCGAGCTACTCCATGTTGGCTAGCTCCTCAACCTCGATCATTTATTCTTGTAATCCTTTACCAGTAGTTTGCTTTAATTCGCCTATCAACATTTGATACTTTAAAACTTGTCCATGATAAACTTGAATATGTGTAGCGGATAATCTAGTCATCCTGCAAAGGGTAAATTGGGAATATGACTTGTAATTTTGATCGTCACGCTCACCTGCCCAGATAGCTCAAACCCATCAGTTGATAACACAAATTATTAAATTAGTTCAAGTTGAACATTTTTTATACTCCTTCAACCACCTTTTGATAAACTCTGTACAGGAATACATCGGTAGAAGCATTTTCTATTCAAAATCCAAGAAAGCTCTCTCACACAAATGTTGTAGTTCTGTGAGGCATTCAATCGAACACCTTTCCTGCACCAAACCTCAGATAATTTGTTGATCGAGAAAATGGCAGCCTTTGATTTGATTGAGGAAGAACTCTAATCAAATTAAGTAAGATGGCTTATGTTGCTCTAATTAATCTTATCAATACAATTCGGTGCCTTGAAAATTTTTCAAGGCTTTCGGAGCTTCCCTACTCTTTTGATAACTTAGATTATCCTTTTGACGAGATTGAATTCTTAAAAAAGGTTCTGGAAGATTTGGATGGGAGGAGCATGAGCAAGAAATTGAAGGCAGCTTTTATTGACAAAATCCGAGAAGCTGCGCATGGCCTGGAAGACGAGGTCGACTCTGTTCTCTCAGATTTGATAAAAATTGCACAATCTGATGATCAGAGCATCGGAAATCAGTACGAGGAGGAAGTAAGGAAAGGGCTTAATTCCTTTGTCGAGACGACGAAGGAGATAGAGGACGAGTTAGAAGATGATGATGATGAAGAAGAAGAATCTTCAACATTTCATTTTTGTGAAAAGAAGCCAAAAATGTTTGGATCCAATACCGAAGAGCTGATCATCAAAATCAAACATCAGCTAAATGCAGGTAACAATTCAAGTGAACTTCGTGTTGTTAGGCTCTGGCAGAAGTACTTTTGCTTGGGATATTTTTCATGATCTAAATCTTCCTTATTTGCATAAGCTACGAGCATGGGTACGTGTAGGTCCCAGATATGATTTTAAAGATATCCTTCTCAGTATTCTTTCTCAAATTGATGCCATTAATGATCACAAATTGCTTGATTCCGAGTAAAAATTTGAGCATGTGCACACTATTTTAAAGGGTGGGGATTACTTGATCGTATTGGACGATGTACGGGAGACGAGAGTGTGGGAATACTTGAGAAGACTTTTTCCAGACGAAAATAATGGAAGTCGAGTTTTGCTCACAACTCATCTAGAGGAAGTAGCTGTATTTGCTCGGTGTTTTAGTATCCATAGAATGCCTATACTACACAGTGAACAGAGTTGGAATGTTATTTCTAAAGTATTATTTCCTAATCAGAAGAGATGCCCTCAAGAACTTGAGAAAGTTGGAAAGAAGATTGCAAAGAATTGTAAAGGTCTTCTTTTCGAAGTCGCCAGGTATGCAGACATACTGTCCAAAGTCGATCAAACCCCGGAGAATTGGAACAACGTAGCAGCAGAGGTGCTGGATTTTGCTGTCGACGCCGATGCCTACGATGAGATATTGGAGGTAACTATTCACCCTTTCCTAAAGAAAATTCTAATTTGAACACTGAATGTATGATATTTCTCCTTGTAAAGCTATAATAACTTTAATTTCATAATCTGTGTGAAAATTTTGTGTGAACTTATGGGGCTTCAAGCCCAAATGTAAATATAACCAAAATACTTGTATTATACTACAAGAAGATAAATTTTGAGGAATGTTTTGAAGGCTTGAGATGGCTGGAAATATATTTGATTAATTAATATTTTAGATGCCTTCCAAAATCTGTGCCAAGTACATCTTTATACTACAAATGTGTCATATGAGTCAAGAGATAATAAATAAAAATGCAAATACAATGTGACTCTTCGACTAGAATGTAGTGAGCCATCTTTGAATAGTCTTGATTCATGAATATTGGATTAGTCCAACATAGTCTTGAACCAAAATTCCGTTGAACTCCTGAAGTGTGTCTTTTGTTTTGTATTGACCTTTACTTTTGTTTTATTTAATTTTTGTAGATTTCCAAAATGATGGGAGATGTTTATTCTACTCGTTACCTTCCTCCAATAATGAGTGAGGCACTTGGTTTACCGGATGTAACTTTTCCTATCTGGAAGGATGTATGCATATTCATGAAATACAGTTGCTGAATGATGAAGATAGAATTCATGAAATGCAGTTGCTGAATGATGAAGAGAGTTGGAGCCTTCTTCGAGAAAGAGTATTTGGTGAAGAGTTGTGTCCTCATGAACTTGTGAAACCCGGAAAGCTGATTGCTGAGAATTGTGAAGGTCTTCCTCTCATGATTGTCACGGTGGCTAGTCTCGTCCTATCCAGAGATGATGAGATGACCCCCGAATACTGGAACGAGGTAGCAACGAATAAAAATTCAGTATTCAAGCTAGCATATCTGAGAATATCAAAGATTTTGTACCCAAGCTACAAGAATCTTGAAATGGAATTCAGAGCATGTTTCCTGTACATGGCAACATTCCCTGTAAAGTACGAGATCCAACTCCACCTGCTCGCTCCGCTTTACAATGCTGAAGGAATTATTCCGTCAGGCTCCTGGACTGTGGAGGATTTCTTACAGTATTTGTGTTATCTTTATGGAAAAAGTCTTGCATGGACCCATAAAATTGACAATGTTAACACTTGTAGTATCCATTCTGTGTTTTGGCACTTGTGTGTCAGAGAAGCTAGAAATGACAAGTTTTTCCATGTCATGAGAACTACAGCAGATTTTTCACCAGAAGATACAGAAAAACAGCGCCGATTATGTGTTCAAAATAATATTTTATTTGCCATCAAAGACGTGTACGACTCAATGGCATCCGTTTCAGCAACTCGTTCTCTCCTCTGTTTTGGTCCCACTCATCCATATCAAGTACCAATATGCATGCCTAGAGTCAAAATTCTTGAAGGTACTTTCTGCTCTTAGTATCCGATTCTATGAGTTTCCAGTTGAAATATCAACACTTGTTCTGCTGAGGTACCTTGCACTCACATACAACGGCGCACTCCCTACTTCCATATCCAAACTTTGGAATCTTGAGTTCTTAATTATTTCCCATCATATGCGTATCAAATTCCCTGGAGACTTATCATATCTACCTGTGGAGATTTGGGAGATGAAACAATTGAAGTATCTTCAGATCGAGGGAAGCAATCTCCCAGATCCTCCTAATAGCAGCAGCGCTATCTTAGATAGACTCAGAGAGCTTATAGGTGTGAGGGCAGAAAGTCTTACCAAGAAAATTCTTGAGAGAATCCCTAATTTAGAGTTTTTATACATTCTCATTGAACTGGCACCTGATCATGCATCCGAGCCCTCGTTCTCCTTTGATCATATTTCGCACCTTGAACGCCTAGACAGTCTTACATGTGTCATCGTAAACCCTGAGCTCAAATACGCGCCTGCTCCATTTTCTATGTTACCATCATGTCTTAAAATTTTGATTCTGCGGGGATGCAGTTATCCTTGGGAACACATGACACCAATTGCATTGTTGCCAAATCTTGTAGAGCTCTATCTGGAATGCTATGCTTTTCAAGGAGCGGAGTGGGTAATGCAAGAAGGGTATTTCAATCGTCTTCGAGTTCTGCTACTTGAAGATACAGATTTGGTTAACTGGAGAGCTGATGATAGCTGCCATCTCGTATCCCTTGAAATGCTTACCATTAGGTGGTGCTTCAAACTGAAGGAGATCCCTTGGAAAAGTATACCACGTACTTGTAATACAACATTGTTTGATTGAAATCCTCTCGCTTCGAAGAAAATACCAGAAAATGATTGCGAGGTCATTTTTTCGTGGATAGAAGGTCGGAAGTTCTAGCCTAGAGCCGCAGCAGGTATGCAGAATTCAGTTTTGCTTAGTTTCTAGCAAAGACTTTGTAAGAATATCCAATGTTTCAGCTTCTATCTGGTAAATAGTTTCACTGAAATCTTTTTTAACAGGTGATCATGTAGAAATTATTCCAGCAAAATGGAGGAAAAGCTTATAGTGATTTGCACACAAAGTTAGCTATCTTGTTTTTCTCTTTTGTACTTGCTATTCATATCATTTAGTTGGGCCATTAAGTTTTTTTTTTTCCATCAATATCAATAGGCTCATTAGTTATTTATTGATTTTGAGTGGTTTAATTGGGTAATTGGAGAGAATCTAGGAGAAATTGGATAGAAAATGTGCAGAAGAATTAGTAACTACCACTATCTAATACTAAGTTAAAAACTACTCTAAATCAAACTTAAATGGGTATTTATAGGTGCCTGAATGGAATTTGCAATTTAGACACCAAAAAATTCAAAATACAATTTTAGCCACACAAACACCACTTAGAACAAAAAATTAAACCATAAATTTAAATCCAAGTACTTACATAGCTCTATAACCAAAAAAATTCTAATAAAAACCAGCATTCTTAAATTATGTAATGACTAAACTGAAATAAACAAGAAGGAAAAAGATAGTTTAGTCTCTTGTAGGTGAAAGACAAACAAAATCAAGCTTAAACCCCTCGTTCTTGCTCCAAGAAAAGAAATGAAGTAGTTCTAATATTATACCTCCAAGTGTGTGTATGTGTGTTGTAGTTTTAGACTCTCCTACAAATAATTGTACATTTTATAGTATTTATACTCTTCCCTTCATCTGAGAACGTGTCCCTATGTTAATCTAAATTATTGCAAATTTTACACTTGCTCGATCGAGCAGATCGTTTAGACCTGAACACTGGTCGAGCACGCTCCCATATAAATTTCACCATCCGTTACTGAGCTCTTGGACATGTTGGTACACAGAAATAGTGTCATAGATATAATTCCGACAACCAAATGAAAAAAATGTGGAAAAAATGAAAATTTTCAAAAAAAATTACCAAATGAAGGACATAACCTGGGCCAAAAATGGCTGCTGCACTTTTTGCTCAGTTGGGCCGCATGCCTGCTTTCTCTCAATTACTAATGGGCCAAATGCTTTTAAGAATAGGCCCAAGTTAAATGTACCCACAACTGTTCGGAGAACATCCATTTGTTGATTATACAGAAAGAAAGTTGAGTACACCCACAAAACTTTTTCACAAATTGCCCTTATTCTATTTGCAAAGTTTTTCAGAAATTAGGAAACGGGCGCAGCCACACCAACGAATATTTTTTCTTTGAAATTAGCTTAATTTTCATCGTCCCGCCGTCGGTCGTCGCCGCTGGTGCCGTCCCGGCATCATCTTCGCTGCGCACCCACCAAAAACGAGAATTGTGTCGAAAGTGTTTCTTTGAACTGAATCTCTGTCGCGCTCTAATCGTAAAATGGGTGAAAATTCAGTATAAATTTTGGATAAAATAGTCGAAAACTTGTATAAATATCGGTAAAAGTTTTCGAAATATTTTCACACATTTCTGCTTTATTTTTCGAAACTTTATCATTTATTCAGCAAACCAGAGTTGAAATTTTTCCATACGATTTTTTTATTTAACGCAAAAAGTAAATATACACCACTTTTCTCATCATATTATCAGAATATAACAATATACTTATTACGTAAAATAGATTATATTCAAATATTCATAAAAAATAACCAACAAATCATAAAAAATAGTGTTTCAAAACAAACCTTAGTTATAGAAAAATATGGTGAAAAACTTACTGGAGTGAGGGGATGACGACGATGGATGACCATGATAGTGATATGGAATTGTCTACTTTCCAGCTGTTTTGGAGTTCATGATATAGTGTTATTCCGGCAAAAACTACCAAAAGTTTGATAAATAAAAGTGGTGGGTGCATTATTAGGTTTATCAAGTAATTAGGGCATCTTAATCACTAAACATGTGTTTGAAGTACACACCCTAATATAATATTAATTATAATAGCATTAAAAATGACAAAAATACCCTTATATGACCTAACAAATGCACCCACCACATTGTATCTCAGTCACTTCATCATGACCATTTTCCTATTCCAATGACAAAATAGGGGCGTAAATGGATGCGGCTTCCACGAACAACGGTAACATTTTCCTTCCAGCGATGGTGACGCCCCGTGCGTTCGGAAAAAAAAGTAGAAGGTAGCGTAATATTTTTTTTTTTATTTTAGGATTCTGGAATTAGAGTTTTGCCTCGCGGGTTAAGATTTTTTTCTCCAAAAAGTTAGGAATTTGGACGGACTTTGATTTTCGTTTAGTTTCTTTAGGGGAGGCATGTTGGAGAAATTTGAGGTTAAAAGCAAAAAAATTTCAATGCGGATGGTGGTGGCTTGATTGCGGATTCAAGGAACACAGTCAAATTGGTCAATTAGCACCACTTCAAAAAAAAATTAAAAATATTTTTTGAAGTGGTGTACTACAGACAAAAATGGAAAATTCAGTAAAAAAATTTGAAAAAAAGATGATTTTTTGGCAAAATTGGCCGAATTATTGTAATGTTTTCAAAATTTTCTTCCAAATAAAAGGTTTTGAAATTAAATAATTTTCAAGGAAAAATTTTGGTAAAGTCTTTTAAAAATAAGACCATCTTTTGGCCAACTTGATCAAATTTATGTATATTTTTCGAAAAAATTTAAGAAATTTTCAATGAAAATTTTCGATATTATTTAAAAAAAAATATTATTTTTGGTCAAATTGGCTGAATTTTAGTAAAATTTTCAAAATTTTCCAACAACCGTGGGAATGAAAGTGGCGATAATGTTGATCGAGTCTTTTTCTTTCTTCTATTTGTATATGGTACTTTGAATTTATTTTTCAAACATGAAGGAAGAGTATTTACGTCTTTTTCTATGATATTATAGTTATTAAAAATTATGTGTGGGTGCACTAGTCAAATATATGGGTGCATATAATCTGAGCCTATTATTAATCATAATTATAATTTTAAGTGGATGCTCCCCAAACAGTTGTGTGGGTCCATTTAATCGTGGCCTTGAGAAAAATAGGCCGCCAATTTGGGCCATGAATTTTTGGGTTTATTCCCTTCATATATTAAGCATTTATCTCGATTTATTTCTTTGCTAAATTTCAATAAAAAGAGATTCGTGCTTACTCCAAAAAAAAAATTATATTTTCCTATAAAAATAATAAGACACTATCTTTCTCAAAATTGAGTACAATTAATTAAATTAATTTAAAATATACATGAATTTAATTTAAATTGATCAAATAAAACATATGAATTTTGAACAATTTCCATATTAATAACACATCCAAAATAATTTCTTGGTAAAAGATCAGAGGATAATTTCGAGTTCAAAAATGTACAGAGGGAGTGTAATTATTTAAAAGTTGTACTCAAGATAATTATTTAAGAGTCGTTTATTTTTTAATTATATTTAAGTATTTTATAATTACATTTAACAAATAGAAATTGGGGACCAAGTCTTTTAAAAAGAAAAGAACAAATAACACTAAAATTGATATATTCTTATTTTAAACTTTGAATAGGTCTTAAAAATTTGGAATATACAAATTTTTGTAGAACAAATTAAAAAAAAAATGTGTGTAAAATTTTTATGGGAATAAATTTGAGAGAGAGAAAATCGTTTATAGAGAGCCTGCTACAGTACTTGATGATGTGGAGTGGATAATCTGGTCATCCTGCAAAGGGTAAATTGGGAATATGACTAGTTGATAGAAATGTTTATGTTTTCTAAGTTGTGGCAGCAACACAAATTAGTACAAGTTGAACATTTTTTATATGTATTTTCGACCACCACCTTTTGATAAACTCTATCCAAGAAAGAATACATAGGTAGAAGCATTTTCTATTCAAAATCCAAAAAAAGCTCTCACAGAAATGGTGTAGTTCTCTGAGGCATTCAATCGAACACCATTCCTGCACCAAACCCAAGATAGTTTCTTGATCGAAAATGGCAGCCTTTGATTTGATTGAGGAAGAACTCTAATCAAATTGAGTAAGATGGCTTATGTTGCTCTGACTAATCTTCGCAGTACAATTCGATGCCTGGAAAATTATTCACGGCTTTCGGAGCTTCCCTACTCTTTTTATAACTTAGATTTTCCTTTCGACGAGATTGAGTCTTTAAAAAAGGTTTTGGCAGAGTTGGATGGGAAGAGCAGGAACAAGAAATGGAAAGCTTTTGATGACAAAATCCGAGAAGCTGCGCATGGTCTCGAAGACGTGGTCAACTCTGTTCTCTCAGATTTGATAAAAATTGCACAATCCGATGATCAGAGCATCGCAAATCAGTACGAGGAAGAAGTGGGGAAAGGGATTAATTCGTTTGTGGAGACGGTGAAGGAGATAGAGGACGAGTACCCAGACGAAGAAGAAGATGAGGAGGAAGAAGAAAATGAATCTTCAAGATTTCATTTTTGTGAAAGAGGCCAAAAATGGTTGGATCTAATACCCAAGAGCTTTTCACCAAAATCAAACATCAGCTAAATGCAGGTTACAACTCAAGTGAACTTCGTGTTGTCTCAATTGTTGGGGTGGCTGGCTCTGGCAGAAGTACTTTTGCTTGGGGTATTTTTCATAATCGATTTCTTCCTTATTTGCATAAGCTACGGGCATGGGTAAGTGTAGGTCCCAAATATGATTTTAAAGATATCCTTCTCACTATTCTTTCTCAAATTGATGGCATTAATGATCACAAATTGCTTGATTCTGAGGGAGAGGAGAAAATTTTTGAGTATCTGCACACAATTTTAAGGGGTGGGGATTATTTGATCGTGTTGGATGATGTACGGGAGACGAGGGTGTGGGAATACTTGAGAAGAATTTTTCCAGACGAAAATAATGGAAGTCGAGTTTTGCTCACAACTCATCTAGATGAAGTAGCTGTATTTGCTGGGTGTTTTAGTATCCATCGAATGCATATATTACACGGTGAAGAAAGTTGGAATGTTATTTCTAAAGTATTATTTCCCAATGAGGAGAGATGCCCTCAAGAACTTGAGAAAGCTGGAAAGAAGATCGCAAAGAATTGTAAAGGTCTTCTTTTTGAAGTCGCCAAATATGCAGACATACTATCCAAAGTCAATCAGACCCCGGAGCATTGGAACCACGTAGCAGCAGAGATGGTGGATTTTGCTGATGCATACGATGAGATATCTGAGGTAACATTACTTACTTTTTTATTAATATTTGTTGATGTCTACAAATGTTATGTCAAGTACATCTATTATACTATTAGGATGACATATGAGTCAAGAGATAATAAATAAAATTGCATAATGAAATGTGACTCTTGGACTAGAATGCTGAAAGCTATCTTAATTTTACTAGTTTTGATTCATGAATTCCTTAAACCAAAATTCTGTCGAACTCCTAAGCTATGTCTTTAGTTTTGTATTGACCTTTACTTTTGTTTTATTTTATTTTTGTAGATTTTCAAAATGGATGGAGATGTTTATTCTACTCATAATCTTCCTCCAATAATGAGTGAGGCACTTGGTTTACCCCATGCAACATTGCCTATCTGGAAAAATATATGCATATTCCACATGGACGTTGCAATCACTGGCATGGCGGGCATAGGTAAGACTGCTCTTGCCAGGGAAATCTTCGACGACCCATGGACTTTGCGTTCTTATGAGCATCGTGTTTGGGTCACCTTAGGCCCAAAATATCAACTCAAAAGAATATTTGCTGATATTCTTGCTGAATTAGATCCCAATAAAATGCATACAGAAGCTGATGAGGAGGCCTTGATTAAGCACATAAACTCAATATTATGTGG
The DNA here is from genome assembly GCA_026898435.1 of Prunella vulgaris. Taxonomy (NCBI): domain Eukaryota; kingdom Viridiplantae; phylum Streptophyta; class Magnoliopsida; order Lamiales; family Lamiaceae; genus Prunella; species Prunella vulgaris. The sequence continues at coordinate 373,819 of JAPKLY010000288.1, read as the reverse complement.
TAAGAAAGGTTTCATTGTTTTGGACGACGTATGGGACAAAGGTCCCTGGTATGTCTTATGCAAACTCCAATACCGCATCAAGTGTGAACTCCTGTTCACAACTAGACTATTGGCAAGAGCTTGGGAATATTTTGGTGAATTTAATAAAGATAAACTTCATGAAATGCAGTTGCTGAATGAAGAAGAGAGTTGGAGCCTTCTTCGAGAAAGGGTATTTGGCGAAGAGTTGTGTCCTCGTGAACTTGAGAAACCCGGAAAGCTGATTGCCGAGAATTGTGAAGGTCTTCCTCTCATGATTGTCACGGTTGCTAGTCTCCTCCTATCCAGAGATGTTGAGATGACCCCCGAATACTGGAACGAGGTGGCATCGAATAAAAATTCTGTATTCGAGCTAGCATATCGTAACATATCAGAGATTTTGTACCCAAGCTACAAGAATCTTGAATTGGAAGGCAGAACATATTTCCTGTACATGGCAACATTCCCTGTAAGGTACATTATCTCAATCCACATACTCTTATGGCTTTACAATGCTGAAGGAATTATTCCATCAGGCTTCTGGACTACGCAGGAGTTCACACACTATATTCGTTATCTACAAGGACAAAGTCTTGTACGGATCCCTTCACTTGACAGTCTTTACACTTGCAGTATCCATTCTGTGTTTTGGCACTTTTGTGTCCGAGAAGCTAGATATGACAAGTTTTTCCATGTCATGAGAACTACAGCAGATGGTTCATGGGAAGATATTGAAAAACAACGCTGATTATGTGTTCAAAATAATGTTTTATTCGCCATCAAAGATGTGTACGACTCAATGGCATCCGTTTCAGCAGCTCGTTCTCTCCTCTGTTTTGGTCCCACTCATCCATATCAAGTACCAATATGCCTAGAGTCAAATTTTTTGAAGGTGCTAGATGCTCTTAGTATCCGATTCTATGAGTTTCCAGTTGAAATATCAACACTTGTTCTGCTGAGATACCTTGCACTCACGTGCAATGGCGCTCTTCCTACTTCCATATCCAAACTCTGGAATCTTGAGTTCTTGATTATTTCCAAGCATATGAGAATCAAATTCCCAGGAGACTTATCCTATCTACCTGTGGAGATTTGGGAGATGAAAGAATTGAAGCATCTTCTGATCGATGGAAGCAATCTCCCAGATCCTCCTAATAGCAGCAGCGCCGTCTTAGATAGACTCACAACACTTACGGGTGTCAGAGCAGAAAGTTTTATCAAGAGAATTCCTAATTTGAAGATGTTACAAATTGTCATTGAACTGGAGCCTGATCATGCATCATTCAAGCCGCCCTCGTTCTCCTTTGATCATATTTCGCACCTTAAACAACTAAGCAATCTTTCATACGTCATCATGAGCCCTGAGCTCAAATACACGCCTGCTCCATTTTCTATGTTACCCTCATGTCTTAGTATTTTGGTTCTCAAGGGATGCGGATATCCTTGGGAACAGATGACACCAATTGCCTTGTTGCCAAATCTTACAAAGCTCCATTTGCTAAGCTATGCTTTTCAAGGAGCAGAGTGGGTAATGCAAGAAGGGTATTTCAATCGTCTTCATCTGCTGACACTCGAAGATACAGATTTGGTTAACTGGAGAGCAGATGATAGCTGCCATCTCGTATCCCTTGTAGTGCTTAGCGTTAAGTGGTGCTTCAAACTGAAGAGATCCCTTGGAAAAGTATACCACGTGCTTGTGATACGACACTGTTGGATTGCAACCCTCTGGCTTCGAAGAAAATACCAGAAAATAATTGCGTAGTCAATTGTTCGTGGATAGAAGATCGGAAGTTCTAGCCTAGAGCGCGCGGCACCAGGTATGCAGAATTCAGTTTTGAATAGTTTTTAGCAAAGACTTTGTATATTTTTTTTCACAGTTGATCATGTAGAAATTATTAATCCAGCAAAATGGAGGAAAAGCTAGCTTTAAGTGATTTGCACAGCTATCTTGTGTTTCTCTTTTGTACTTGCTTTTCATTTTAATTATTTGGACCATTAAGTTTATTTATTTTTTCTTCAAAATCAATAGGCCCATTAGTTATTTACTGATTTTGAGTAGTTTAATTGGTTAATTTTTGTGGTTCTTAAGTACATTTGTGTTTCAATTAATGCAATATTTAATTTCTTGCTTGCTAGCTGATTCAAAAGTCTTTTTTTTTTTTTTTAAACGAAAAGTCTTAAACAATAATACCTTTTTTCTTTTTTGTCATATTGAAGTGTCATATTGTGTCCATAATTAATTAACACAACTTGTCATAATGAATTTTACCTTAAAAGACATGGTTAAATACCTTTTCCCCAGCTATGGTAGTAAATATGTTGAATAGTGTATTTATTTTTTTGAAACTAAGTTTGTAAAATGATTAAAATCAAAATATTTTTAAATTTACAAAATCAGTATCAAAATATGTAATCATTATGGACCAAATTCAAATACGTGACAAGTTGTAGAATTACAAAAACTTTAATACCTTATTCAAATGTAAAAAATGGACATCAATAAATTTTCATCGGTCGTAAAAAAAATTTAACCTCTAAATTTTCATATTTTTTTAAAGAAAAATATATTTTTTAAAATAAAATAGTAACATATAAGTAAATATGTGTATAATTATGTAAGAGTACACGGAAATTGATTTTTTAATAGTATATAAATTTATATTATAAGTCATTCAAAATAAAAAAATAGAGGAGTAGTACTTGAAACTGAGGATTGTAATTTTGTGAACATAGATAGCTTCTTGGACTAGAATGTTGAAAGCTATCTTAATTAGATTCACGAATTCCTTAAACCAAAATTCTGTCGAACTCCTAAGCTGTGTCTTTAGTTTGGTATTGACTTTTACTTTTGTTTTATTTTATTTTAGTTCGGTGACAATCCTATTGTTGAACAATTCAATTTAAAATAACTCAATTGTACATCAATGAAAAACTGGACACTTGAACAACACAACAACTAAATTTAAACAACTCATTTATATATTGCTAAATCCTAAGGTTCAAGTATTCAACAATATAAATCCTAAACAACTTCAACATTAAGTTGCATGACTACAATAATAATTCTACATATTCCAGTAGCAATGCATTATACAAAGAGCAAATTGTTCATGTGTCCAACTCATCTAAAGGTTGCATCTGGACCGCTAATCACACCCAGAAAATCGTCTTTTATGGTGTCAGTGCAAACCTGTAGGAGAATATTAATATTAGAAATTGTGACTTAAAAAATACAAAAAAAAAGTGTAAGAATTTACATTAGTTATAAAATTCTAAAGAAGATATAGAAATTGCAGAAAATAGGCAGCATGTTTGGTTTCATTATCATTCATTCATTTTCATTCACCAATGAAAATATGCTTTATATTTATAACTCTTTTCACCTAGCACAAAACATTAATTATTGACATTAAAATCCAAATAATAGTATATCATGAAAATAGCATCGACAAACATGAACCTAAAGCATGTGCAGCTGTTAAAGGTACTCAAATCATGATATGCTTTCTTAATTCTCTGCTGAAGCACTATTTTCAGATTCTGAAATTTAATATAGGCATTGGAGAAACAAATTGTCCAGTACTGGAAAAACCCAATCCTTCATTTAAGGATGAGAATTAAATAGCAAAAGGAGAGCATGCTATAAATTAAAGAATGTGAAACTTTTATAAGCCATCAAGCGTCAACCTTCATAACACACCCACTTAAAATAATTGACTTTACTAAAAAAAAAGGAAAAACTTATATCCTTTGTATGTTGCTGATTTGTGATATTTTTTGCATCATAATTGATGATAATTGTGCCTTCACTTGTGTTATTTGTGCTTGATTTCCTAAGAAATATGATCCTCTTTTGTCACTTGATCCGTTTTGGGAAAGAAATGTTTTGATGTAGGTTTTAGGTGTCAAAAAGAGAGGAAATTGCGAAGAAACGAGTAAATGGAGTCAAGCAATCGATCGGGACCCAAGTTTGAGTTGTGGAAGAAGTGCAAATCAAGTTCGGGTGTTGAAAAGAGTGAAAACGGGCAAATATCGTGAAGTGGTCGTGTGAAGGCAGGAGGCCGAGTGCGATTTGAACTGAGGCCGTGTCATTGACACGGCCGTGTCACACTTGAACTGAGGCCGTGCAAGCTGTAAGCCGGAGGCCGTGTCACATAATTCGAAGCGAATGACACGGCCAGGAAATTAATTCACACGGCCGTGTCACCTTTGTGCTGAGGCCGTGTCACATAATTCGTAGGGTATGACATGGCCAGAGGAAAAATTCGCACGGCCGTGTCGTTTCTGTGCTGTGGCCGTGCAAGAGTAAAATATGGGCAGAATTGCAATTTTCGGAAATTTCAAGGAGCAACTTGCAAAATCCATTTTTCCACTTAACTTTAAAAGCCTACCCCAAGATGCACACTCTTTACTTTTATCTCTTTTAACATTTTTCTTAGTTTTGCTCCTAGAATTCAATTGAATTGTAGTTTTGATTACGAATTATCATCGGGCTTTGTTATATTCACCTAGTCTAAGCTTCGTATCCGATTACTTTTTCGTTTTGAGGAAGAAGCATTGGAGGAATCATGGATTAATGTTGGTTTTAGCTATTCCTTGCAATTTCAACAATCTATTGGTAATATCTTTTCATTTTTGCAAGTTTCTCTTCCAATTCGTTATGGGTTTTGTTAATTCTATCTTTAATTTAATTGTTATGTTGATTTCAACTATGGGCTAAGTCTTTCATGCTTTGGGTGTTTGAATTATGATGGAGATTGATGTATTTGTTTTTTGATTAACTTGAATTTGCTATGGATTTGGTGAAATGATTCTCTTGATGTGTTTATCTTGATTTAATTGATTTATTTAATTTATTATTCCATGATAAATGATTACATGTTGCAACTAGGGTTGGGTATGTGGTTAATTGGTCATTTGAAGAAAGATTAGGTGATTGATTAGATTTAATTAGTGGTTTATTGACCCGAGAGGGGGTAGATTGCTTAGAATTACCATCAAGTGACATTAGATACCTTAATTGATTATTGGGGTGTTTAGTGAAGGGGGAAACTAGGGACGGTATCTGTGCGAACCTCCTAGCGTTCACTATCTTAGGTGTCGTTCGTAGTTAATTAGGTGCTAGTTAACTAGAATTGATCACTCGGGCCTCAAAAGGGATCGGTTTTCATTTGTTTAGTGATAGCCCTTATCATCACCAATGAAATAGCAAAGGATAGGTAATTAGAACACGTTTTACATTAGTTTAAGTAATAAGGATAATACCTGAAGCATACCTCTCACCTCGCACTTCAATCGAAGTTAGGATAATTTACTGGTTTTTGTTGCTTGATATTTACAATTGTTAGTTTAAAATCCGGAATCGTTGCTATAATACTTATGCCAACACATGACTTCGGGGCTCCATAGCTCTCTCTTGTCCTAGGTCGATAACTACTGGGTCGTTTGCTTGCATGCTACAATTACCCATTCGGTTTTGGGTCAATTTGCTTTGAATGTGAAAAACGTGCAAAAAGACGAAAAAGTCAATGGCTCATCTCTTTGCAGATTGAAAATTTGTTTTATAATATGAGTGCTCGGAGGAAAGCACTTCAAAATTCTGTTGATGACTATTGAGTAAACCTTTAATTTTTATAAGTCTAAATGTATTAAGCATAATGGTTAACATAAAAAGCCTAAATGTTGTAATCCCTAATTTAAAAACTCAAAAGAAAGATAACCTGAGAAGAAAGCCCTAATTTAAAAAACTCAAAAGAAAGCTTATAAGTAAGCCCTAACCTCCGATCACATATGTCGGCACCTCTGTCGGAATGCGTATGATGTGAACTCTGAGAAATTTAAAGTGACACTTTGCAGGTATTGCGATGAAGAAGAACCGGGCTCGAGCTTTGACACGGAAAAACTCTCACATGAATGGCTTGCAGGTATGATGATGAAGAAGAATCTTGAGGTGATGAAGAATTTGGTATTTGGCGAAGAGTTGTGTCCTCGTGAACTTGAGAAACCCGGAAAGCTGATTGCCGAGAATTGTGAAGGTCTTCCTCTCATGATTGTCACGGTGGCTAGTCTCCTCCTATCAACAGATGATGTCAAGACCCCGGAATACTGGAACGAGGTAGCAACGAATAAAAATTCAGTATTCGAGCTAGCATATCTAAATATATCCAAGATATTGTACCCAAGCTACAAGAATGGAGGAAAGGCTTCAAGTGATTTTCACAGCTACCTTGTTTTCCTCTTTTGTATTTGCTTTTCATTTTTTTTATTTATTTCTAAGCCTTTTAGTGCTACTTGAAAGATATAAGATTTGGTTCATTGGAGTACTGATAATGAATCCCTCCAGCTTCTTATCTTCAGTGGAGAAAGAAGCTTTTTCCTCTCATAACTTATCTAAATTTTACAATTTTGGTCCAATTTTCTTCGAAAAGTAAAAAAAAAATTTACACTGTGCCACATTTATCTCACTGTTTGCTATTCATCTGTTGACTTATAAAATCAACTGTTTGGGGTACTACATGTAATGTAATATTTGAAGTAATTTTTAATTTAATTTGTTTTCATAAATACATTTAATTGCAAAATTTTAAATAGGGTGAAAACAAATGTAAGAGTCTAATCTTATTTTTAGGACAAAATTTAACAGTGAGCAATAGAGCATGATTAAAACTGAACAAAAGATAAACTTTAGGACAAAAAAAAAATATTTGAACAAAACAACACTAATCTGAATATTTGTTGAAATACACATTGACAGTGAAAATGCTAACAATGTAGTACGATTATCAGTAGAACAAGATTGAATATTCCATCAGGAAATTCGAAGATAGCATCGAGTACCTTCAACAATTTCATATGATCAGTACATAATGGTACTTGATATTGAAGAGGGGAACCAAAACAGAGGAGAGAACGAGCTGTTGAAACTGACTTTGATTGTGAACAGAACGTTGTTTTGAATGTATAAACCATCGGCATTATGATTAACGACATGAAGAAACGTGTCATTTCTCTAGCACAGAAGTGCCATAAGACCGCTTGATGTCTCCAACAATACTTTTCATAGTCTCTCCAATAACTTCATAGGGTAATCCAAAAAATGATTCTTTCAGTTAGTTGATGTTCTCAGATAAAAATTAAAAAGAGTAACTTGACATCCACTCAATTGATCAAAGCTGAAACACAAACGTACAGAAGAATCACTAAAATTAACCAATTAAAGAGAAACACAAGATTGCTAACTTTGTGCGCAAATCACTTGAAGCTAGCATTTCCTCCATTTTGCTGGATTAATAATTCCTACATGATCACCTGTGAAAAAAGATACAATGAAACTATTTACAAAGTCTCTGCTTGAAACAAATCAAAACTGAATTCTGCAGCGCACTCTAGGCTAGAACTTCCGATCTTCTATCCATGAACAAATGACTTTGCAATCATTTTCTGGTATTTTCTTCGTAGCCAGAGGGTTGCAATCCACCAACGTCATACTACAAGCACGTGGTATACTTTGCCAAGGGATCTCCTTCAGTTTGAAGCACCACTTAATGGTAAGCACTACAAGGGATACGAGATGGCAGCTATCATCTGCTCTCCAATTAACCAAATCTGTATCTTCAAGTGTCAGAATTTGAAGACTATTGAAATACCCTTCTTGCATTACCCACTCTGCTCCTTGAAAAGCATAGCTTCGCAAATGGAGCTGCGTAAGATTTGGCAACAAGGCAATTGGTGTCATCTGTTCCCAAGGATATCCGCATCCCTTGAGAACCAAAACACTAAGACATGAGGGTAACATAGAAAATGGAGAAGGCGTGTATTTGAGCTCAGGGTTCACGATGACACATGAAAGATTGCCTAGTTGTTTAAGGTGCGAAATATGATCAAAGGAGAACGAAGGCGGCTCGGATGATGCATGATCAGGCTCCAGTTCAATGACAATTTCTAAAATCTTCAAATTAGGAATTCTTTGATGGCGAATAAAACATTATTTTGAACACATAATCGGCGTTGTTTTTCAATATCTTCCCATGAACCATCTGCTGTAGTTCTCATGACATGGAAAAACTTGTCATTCCTAGCTTCTCTGACACAAAAGTGCCAAAACACTGAATGGATAAGAACGATGCTCATAAGAACGCAAAGTCCATGGGTCGTTGAAGATTTTCCTGGCAAGAGCAGTCTTACCGATGCCCGCCATGCCAGTGATTGCAACCTCCATGGAGAATGTGCATACATTCTTCCAGATAGGCAAAGTAGCATCGGGTAAACCAAGTGCCTCACTCATTATTGCAGGAAGATAATGAGTAGAATAAACATCTCCCATCATTTTGGAAATCTACAAAAATAAAAGACACACTGTAGGAGTAAGGCAGACAATATTCATGAATCAAGACTAGTCAAAGATGGCTTTCAACATTTTTATTTATTATCTCTTGACTCATATCGCATCCTAATAGTATAATAGATGTACTTGACATAACATATTTACGACATCAAAAAATATTAATCAAAAAGTAAGTAATCTGACCTCTGATATCTCATCGTATGCATCATCGTCGACAGCAAAATCCACCATCTCTGCTGCTACGTTGTTCCAATGCTCCGGGGTCTGATCGACTTTGGATAGTATGTCTGCATACCTGGCGACTTCAAAAAGAAGACCTTTACATTTCTTTGCGATCTTCTTTCCAGCTTTCTCAAGTTCTTGAGGGCATCTCTCCTCATTAGGAAATAATACTTTTGAAATAACATTCCAACTTTCTTCACTGTGTAATACATGCATTCGATGGATACTAAAACACCCAGCAAATACAGCTACTTCCTCTAGAAGAGTTGTGAGCAAAACTCGACTTCCATTATTTTCGTCTGGAAAAAGTCTTGTCAAGTATTCCCACACCCTCGTCTCCCGTACATCATCCAACACGATCAAGTAATCCCCACCCTTTAAAATTGTGTGCACACACTCAAATATATTCTCCTCTCCCTCAGAATCAAGCAATTTGTGATCATTAATGGCATCAATTTGAGAAAGAATAGTGAGAAGGATATCTTTAAAATCATATTTGGGACCTACACGTACCCATGCTCGTAGCTTATGCAAATAAGGAAGATTTAGATCATGAAAAATGTCCCAAGCAAAAGTACTTCTGCCAGAGCCAGCGACCCCAACAATTGAGACAACACGAAGTTCACTTGAGCTGTAACCTTCATTTAGTTGATGTTTGATTTTGGTGATCAGCTCTTCGGTATTAGATCCAACCATTTTTGGCTTATTTTCACAAAAGTGGAATCTTGAAGATTCTTCATCATCATCATCATCTTCCTCTTCGACTTCGTTTGGCAACCGATTCTCAAACTCGTTCCTGTACTCCTCCTCTATCTCCTTCACCATCTCAATAAGCACTTTCTTTACTTCATCTTCGTAATGATTTCTCATGATCGGATCATCAGATTGTGCAATTCTTATCAAATCTGATAGAACAGAGTCGACCACGTCTTCGAGGCCATGCGCAGCTTCTCGGATTTTGTCATAAAAAGCCTTCAATCTCTTGTTCCTGCTCCTCCCATCCAACTCTTCCACAACTTCTTTTAAGAAGTCAATCTCGACCAAAAGATGATCGAAGTTACCAAAAGAGTAGGGAAGCTCCGAAAGCCGGGAAAAATTATCAAGGTAGCGAATTGTATTGCGAAGATTAATTAGAGCAACATAAACCATCTTACTTAATTTGATTAGAGTTCTTCCTCAATCAAATCAAAGGCTGCCATTTCGACCAAGAAACTATACTGGGTTTGGTGTAGGAAAGGTGTTCGATTGAATGCATCACAGAACTACACCATTTCTGTGAGAGAGCTTTTTTGGATTTTGAATAGAAAAATGCTTCTACGCAAGGATGAAAATATCGCTGATATATCGCGGATATATCGCAAATTTTGAGTATACGATATGGATATTGGGGTACAATGTATTTTTTACAAAGTATCGTGGATATATCGTAAAATATCGATATCGATATCGGTTCACTCGTAGTACAAAATTGTTTGAAAATCGGGAAATATCGCAGATATATCGCACTACATAAAAAATCGCAATTTTTTTCTTTTTTTATATTTTTATACAATTTTCAAATGATAATTTTTTTTAGTGATTGTATATTCTTTCATATGCTTCTGACACACATTCGAGTTCATAATTTGGTTGGAATACTCAAAATGTGTTTCAGTATCCATTTTCATATCAACAAAATTATTGGGTTAGTGCACACTATCCAATCTATGGTGAAACAGTTGGAAGAGATAGAGAAACATATGAATGTCATGTGCATAACTATATGCAGGATTATTCTAATGCAATGAGTTGGTATCAATATTGTTTGGACAAAGATGGGATTCCATCTTCTATTTTTGAATCTCATAGGTCATCATTTTGATACTAAATGTATTGTATCATGTAATTCAAATCATCTTTTATTGTATTATGCATTATATTATTAATTAATTAATGTCAGACAATGATTATATAGTTCATTATCTATTTATTTGCTTTAAACATCTCAATTTTTTGTGATCTTAAATGAAACATATGCATAATAACATGCAATAATAATCCCTAAAATTTCATATTAAATTTCCAAAATTTTAATAAAATTTCCGTTATTTTTCTATTTTTTTGCGATATCGATATGCGATATCGATATATCCATCGATATTTCCGTAAATTTAAGGTTGTGATATTACTTGCGATAACGATATTTTCATCCTTGCTTCTACGATGTATTCTTGGATAGAGTTGATCAAAAGGTGGTCGAAAATATAAAAAATGTTCTAACTTGTACTAATTTATTAATTTGTGTTGGGGTCACTGCATAGTAAACATAAACATTGCTATCAACTAGTCGTCTAGTGATCTTGCTGATAATATTAAATAGGGTGGGACTATCCATCCCCAAATTTCTCTAAACATACCCCAAAAAATTAATTTAAAATATTAAATATATTCCAATTTTTACTTAATATACCTTTTTTATTTTTGACATATTCTTCCTCTCTCTCTCTCTCTCACGTCCTAACTGCTATATTCATGGAGTCCAATCATCTCTCATATCCAATATATTCTACCTCAGATTTCCTCGAAACCATTTTACAGCTTTACGCAGCCCTAAATTTTTATGTTGACGATCAATTCATATTTTATCCACGTACACAATTTACAGATCAATTCAATCTCATTTTTTATGCTTTGTCAGTGACATCAAACTAATATAAATTATATATTTTTATTATTTATTGATGAAACATTACTATACACAATAAATAATTAAGAGGGCATTTGCCTATTGTTGAAGAGCGCCGCGGGAGGGGTGACATGGAAGAGGATGAGCCGCCGTATTTTCCACGACGATACAGAAAGGTTGGAAATTATGGAAATTTGGATGGGAAAAATGGTGATTGTTAGGCGGAGAAAAGAAGCTCCGGTGAGATCTAAAGGAACGTGGAGAAAAAGACATGGCGTCGTCTAATGAATTCTTTTAAAAATTTATTCGGTTGCAACTGATAAAATGATGATGCAAAGTTTCAATTCTCATAGCAGGAAAATGGAGTATGTTTATTATTTTAAATTAGTTTTTCATTTTAAATTAAGTATGTTTAAAAATTGGGGTATGTTTAGAAAAATTTGGGGTATGTATAATCGTGCCCTATTAAATAATGATTAACTTTTGCATGGTTTATGTTAATTAAGTTTAGGCAAAGTATTGTAAAAAAAATTCAATTATATACTTATCATGAATACATTTTAAAGTATCAAATTTTTTTGAAAAAATTTTAAAGTTCGAAAAAATATTCTGAACATTGGTCAAATGTTCCACCAACCAAAGTTGAACATATGTATACAAAAAACCACAAAAATAAAAGTCGCGAAACTTGTTTGGACAACATATATTCATTGTTACATCATGTATAATACTTAAAAACTAACAAACACACTCAAACAAATACAAATTTTTTTAAAAAATTTAGTAAAAAATAATACGAACACTCTCAAAATGAGCAAATGGAATAATTCTAGGTATAAACAAGGTGGGTTGACTTATCTATTTACAATTTAAAAAATATACTTAAAGATATTTATGTCTTTTAAAAATTATTTTGAAAATAAGAAATCACAGGGTCAAGTACTTGAAAAATTGAATAAATATCCGTGCCCTTAATTGTTTGAATTATTAATTGAGCCCATGCTCGGAGAAGAAGCCCACACGCCTGGAAACCCGTTTCGCCGGAGTTCGAACGCCATCCTCGCCGGAATCCTCCTCCGCCTACGGTCTGCAACTCACGCCGGGAATCTCACAGCTTCCCCTGCAAATGTCTTATATATATATATACTCCCTTCATTTCACGATTATTTTTTAACATTCCAGTATTAATTTCACACCTTAAGAAAAATAACTTGCACATATAATAGTTAATACTCCCTCCGTCCACAAAAATTGGACTACCTTAACAATTCATGGTTATTAAGAAAAATTGATATTGGTATTGATATTTAAAAGTGAGTGTATTAGTATAAAAAAAAATTTAATTATTAAACAAATACTTGATGTGATGTGTAAAAGTGAGTATATGTATATAAAAAAATGAAAACAATAATTGTATGTTTTTCATTTTAGGTAAGTAGACTATTTATTGTGGACGACCATTTAAGGCAAGGTGGACCATTTATCGTGGACGGATGGAGTAATATTTTTCTTATTCAACATGTTTACACTAAATTTTATTTTTTTATTCAACTCACCTTACATGTCATTGAGACGGAGTGAGTATCAATCTACATTTGGTTAGTATCGTCGAAAAGCAGCATCTACTTTGGTATCTACATTCGAGGATGCGTCTAGAAATTATAAAATGCTACTCCCTCAGTCCCATAATTATTTTCACACTTTTTTTTTTTTCTGTTCCACAATTATTTTCACATCCTATAAATGTAAACTATTACTTTAACTCTATCCTCACAATCCAACTAATCTCATTATTTTAATAATATAACTTTACACAATATTCTACTTTTTTTAAAAGTTGTGTCATCCCAAAGGTGAAAACACCTCTGGACGGAGGGAGTACACTTTAATTTGAATTATATTTTATATTTTCTCAACTTACATTATGGTTGTAACAATGTTTGTCACTATATGATAATTGGATTTGATCATATGTAGCTTATTTCTTGGTAAATATTAAAATATCGACTCAAATTTGTGTGATATATATTAGTATACTAAATTCGATCTACATATTTTTATTATTCTAATTAAAAATATTTTTTGTTTATGTTGGTTTTAATTTTTTTTTTTTAATTTTTTTTAGTATCGTTTGCAATATTTCAGGATCGATGGTGATCTTTTTTTTTTCTTTCTTGAGATAAGAATATTGACTTTCTGTCGTACGGTTGAGAGTCTCTATTTTTTTTTTTTTCATGTGTTAAGAGTTTTCTGATTTTTTTTTATCGATAAATGTTACTCCCTCCGTCCCAGGGATATTTGCACCCCTAGGATGGCACACAGTTTAAGAAAATGTATTTTTTAAATAAAGTAGTGGTGTATGGGTAAATGTGTGGAAAGTTTTGTGAGTGTGCACGCAAATTGATGTTTCCCTTTTAATTAGTGTGTAAATTGGTTTGGGACAACCCAAAATAGTGTGCAAATTGATTTGGGACGGAGGGAGTAGTTGTTAGTAGTTAAAAGTTAGTTCATCAAATCTTCTGATTTCTCTATTGTGTTATGAACCTTAGTTTGTCTTTTCCTATTTATTTGGTGAAATTGATTCTTTAGATTTCTTCAAATTTTGATAACGATAAATGTCAATTGCATAGATCAATAAAAAATCACTTAACTCTTAAAGCCACAACTGATCGTCCCACGATTGTTTTCACATCCTATAAATGAAAATTATTACTTTAATTTTATTCTCACAATCTAACTAATCTCATTATTTTAATAATATAACTTTACACAACACTCTACTTTTCTTAAAAGTTGTGTCATCCTTTTCACCTCTGGGACGGAGGGAGTATTTTTTTTTTAATTATATCATGATTAATTGTAGGATGCATCTTGTTCGTAAAAAATAACGATCAGTTGGCTAATTCGTTCTGCTTAGGATGTTTGGATCTCCTCCCTCATTATTAGATCCTGCTTTTAATTTACGTCTGATTTTTTCGATAGCTCTTGTAATTGTTATCGTGAAATTATAAAATTTTCATTTTATTTTAAAAAAAATTTGTCCAATTTGTTTAAAGGACTCTTGTTCGACTCCAATTTATCAAATTGATTTCGAATTTGAAATACTGATCCACCAAAACATGTGAATCGACTGATCGAGTAGTGTAAAAGTATTTCATAAACGTGTTTTCCTTCTATTTTATTGATGAATGTTTCATGATTTCACATTTCTTGGTTGGCCAAGTGAATGTTTTTTTAATTGGTAAAAAGACGATTAACAATAGGGTTATACTCACTCCGTCCTAGATGTGTTTTCACCTTAGGATGATGTGTAAAGTTATATTAAGGATTAGTCTTGTATGCATCAATTAAGCCGTGCAACTCAAGTTCATTTTTTAAAAGTTACACAAAATACTACTGAAAAGTTACACATGTTATTACTGAAAAATGTATATTTCATAGTGTAACTTTTCAGTAATAATTTGTGCAACTTTTCAGTAATAAATTGTGTAACTTTTTAAAAATCCACTAAAATTGCATGGTGTAACTGGTGCATATGAGACTTATTCTTACATTATATATATACTATTTCTATTTAAAAACCAGACATCTTTTAAGCCTAAATAGTGTATACAAAATAGTAATATTTAAAAAAGAGAATTCACGTAAAGATTTACAGATCTAATAATTTTTGTTACCTTTTATTGTTGAATTTAATTGAGTGGACGTATTGCATGTATAGTTCCTCCGTCCTCTAAATTTATTCTCATTTGGGTGGACATGAGTTTAAAAAAAAAAAAGATACAGTAGATAAAGTAAAAATATTATGAAATAATTATGGGATCCACTAGAAAATAACGTAATTATTTGTGAGTATGATAATAAAATACTCCCTCTGTCCACCAAATTATTTCCCACTTTTCTTTTTTGTTTGTCCACAAAACTTTTTCTCATTTCCTTATTTGGAAACAACCTACACTCACAATAAAATTTTGGGCCCTACAATACTCATATTTTTCCCTTACTTTATCTATCATTTCAATATAATACTATTTTTCTTTAAATTTCGTGCCCACAAAGAAATGGGAAAAAATTTCATGGACGGAGGGAGTAATTTTTTTCAAAAAAGAAATGAGAATAAATTTGGGGGACGACGAAAATGGGAAGTGAGAATAAATTTGGGAGATGTGGGGAGTATTATTTATAGACAAAGTATTAAGTATAGAGTGAGGGGGTGCTGGGTTGGCACATAGTGAAAGTGAGTAATGATAATCAAAATCATAGTTAGTGTATGCTCGGAATGACTATACTATAACTTTGATTCCCTAAAAATAAGGAATCTAGTTATTTGAGAGAGAGAAATTTAATTCTATTTCTATACTCTTTTCATTTCTTACAATTATACCAAGCATCACCTGAAATTTCTTATACATGAATCATTTTAAAGGGTATGTGTTATCTCAATTAAGAGCATTAGTTATTTTCATCAAAGGGTATTAGTTTGAAAGAATACAAGTTGTTTTCACTAAAACATATGCTGAAGGGTACGAGTTATTCACAAAAAATATTATTTGTTACTACTAAATGTATTAGTTATTATTACTAAAAAGTAATACAAAGTGATTTATATATGAACAAATTTCACATTATACATACTTTTATTTATTTCATAGTGTGACAATGATATAAAAAAGTTATGTAGTGTTATTATTACATGATTCAATTCTTATGTGGCTAATCTCAGAATAACAAAGAATTACAATACACTTGAATATTTATGCTGAAAGGTAAATAACGCAGAGAATTGCTCAGTCTTTTATTGTAAAAGCTGAGACTTAATGAATAGTTTTTGTCTTCCCAAAATCGTGAAATTCTTACAATGATGGCCCTAAAATTCTATTTATACAAGATTCTAAACCGGGTAAATGACGCTTATTAAGGATCAAAAAGTCAACTAGACGATTACAAATTTTTTTTAGGAAGTCTTCCTATCATAAATGACAGCTTCAACGCATAGTTATTAGATGTTGTAAATTAGGCATAACAAATGTAATTACCCTGTGTGTTGACTTTGAGCATACTAGTGGTCGCAGACATTGATCATGCTCGTGCTCGCCGGTCTTGATCTTGTCTGTGCTCGCAGGTCTAGACCTTGCTCGTGTTTGGAGATTTGGATTTTGCTCGTGCTCGTAGGTCTTGATTTTGTCCATACTCGCAGGTCTTGACCTTGTCTGTTCTATCATTTATGGACTTAAGACCATACTTAATAATAATCGTACTACAATATGTGTGAATAAATTTTACGGTAGAACTTGTTTGAACTTAGAAGATATTTGTTGTTTATATTATAAGGTATTAGCTTTGAAGTGCAGTGTGTATTTCATTATATAATATTATTTGAAAAGTATTAGTTATTTAATTAAAAATTATTACATCAGTCTAATGCTATAAAGTTGTTTTTTTATATTAATCATATTTTTTAAGAATATACTACTTTTTTACTCTTAACTTATTATCCATTTTTTTATATAAATAATATACTTATTTTCTTAAAACTAGAGCTGTTACACGAGCCGAGCGAGCCCGAGTAGTGTCAGGCTCGGCTCGGCTCGTTAAGCTTATCGAGTCGAGCCGAGCCTAGCTCGTTAAGCAAACGAGTATTTTTTTGAGCTCGGCTCGGCTCGTTTAACACTTCGAGTCGAGTCGAGTCGAGCCCTTAACGAGTCGAGTCGAGCCCTTAACGAGTCGAGTCGAGTCGAGCCGAGCTCACGAGCAGCTCGTTTATTTTAACAACAATAAAGCTAAAACTATCACCAATTCACCAGTATGAGTGATTTGAGAATATGAATTGTATTATTATGTAAAATATTAATATTTTATACCCTAAATTATATAATATTTATGAAATAACCTCTATTTTTCGAGCCCACCGAGCAGCTCGCGAGCCTACCGAGTCGAGCCGAGCCGAGCTCGTTAAGCAAACGAGTATTTTTTTAGGCTCGGCTCGGCTCGTTTAACATATCGAGTCGAGTCGAGTCGAGCCGAGCTCACGAGCTGCTCGTTTATTTTAACAGCTCTACTTAAAACCCTTGCACAAACAAATAAAATTGAATTGAAGTATTAGTTGTATAAATAGCTCTATAAAATCTTCATAAAATTCGCAAGGGAATTTCGTAGGAAAAACCAGCAGACTTCCATTGATAAGAAATTCAATAATCATCTCTCCCTGGAAAAGCCCACAAAACCCTAGTATTTTTGTTAAACCCTTTGCGTAAAAGAATTTGGAACGAAGAGAAATCGAAGCTTGAATTGAGATTTAACAATGGCGATCTCCCTTAGACGAGCGCTCGTTTCTTCTAGATACTTCTTCCACGCACTTCGGACCGTCTCTATACGCTCACACCAAACATTTTCGCGCTTAATCTCCTCCTCTTTTGACATTTCAAGCGAATCTACTGCTGTTGTTGACAGGGTTTTAACTTCAACAGCAACGGATTATTATCAATTTGTTACTCGGAGAGGATTCGCCAAAGGAAGGAAACAACAAATCAGTACTCCCTTTTTCTTAATTCTGCGTCTACTGAATTAGAATCGTGCTTCTTTTTTTGCTTGGTTACTGATTAGTAGTGATAAAGCTTCTGTTCTTAGTTTCAACCATGATTTTAATCCAGAACGTCAGTGTGATTTTGGTTTTTCTGTTCTTAGTTTCAACCTATCACCACGCCCGAGTGCATTTTTTTTTCTTCTTTTTGCCAGGACTGATTTATTTGGAAGCGGGAGAATATGCTTATTTTATTTTTAGGAATTATCATTTTAAATCAGTGAAACTTCTGTATATATAATAATGAATTTGGAGTCATTAGTTTCAATCATCGGTTTGGAAGAATTGTGACTTTTGTAAGTAATTGCATATGCTAAATCTAACTACTTGTCTTGCATTTCATTAAGATTATTTTCCTGCTGCAACCTGTGATTTACCCTTTTGCTAAATGTTAAATAGCATCTTACTTCATACTCACCATATACTTAAAAAAAAAAAAAGGCAAAGTAGATTTTGATTCAATAACAGAGCCCCCCCACCCCCATATACATGTATATCAAATCGAGTTCATTTGGATCTCAATATAAGATTAGAAAATTATCATATGTAGGTTAAGTTTGTTAAATACTACTTCAAAACTGGAATTTGGAGTTGAGTTTCTTTTGTTGTCTCTATATTTAAGAGGAGGTAGAGGAGGAGGAGGAGGACGACGATGATTATGAGGATGAAGAAGAAGTTGAGGAGGATTGGGATGATGAGAAAGGTGGTGATTTAGGAGCCACTGTTAAGGATGCTGCTGTGTCTCAGATGAATGCAGCTGTTGATGCGTTATCACGGGAACTGGCCAAACTGCGTACTGGGAGAGCTTCAACAGGTGTTGAAGAATATCATATATTGCTCCTTTTTATTGTTGATTTTCTGTGAAGTAATATAGTTATTTGACACAATAGTTTCTTGTTAACTTTTTTCAGGAATTCTTGATCATATTATGGTTGAACATTACGGTGTTAAGACTCCTCTTAGCAGGATTGCTGTTGTCTCAGTATTGGACCCTAGAACACTGTCCGTCACCCCCTTTGATCCTAATGTAATGTAAATATTCTTTGTTCAGATAATTTTCTCTACATTTTCTTTTAACCACAATCCACAGTTTATATCGCAGTATTTTATGCTGTATATATTAGCAATTTGTGTTTGAAAGTCCTCATCTTTGTTTTAATATTAGGGACAGAAAAATTATATCAAATGGTTAGATAAAATTTTAGTGTGGGGTAGCTTGTTTTCTACAATACACAACACAACTGTAACTATGATTTCAAGTGCGTATAATCGCAACACTTTTTCTTATTAATTTATCATGTTTGATAATTTATTTTGTAAGTGTTGTCAAGAAAGTGTTTTGACTTTTGCAGGCCCTCAAGGAGTTGGATAAAGCCATCGTCAAATCTCCTTTGGGCTTAAATCCCAAGCCAGACAACCAGCGATTAATTATACCTATACCTCCGTAAGAAATTATTCCGTTCTGTTTGTTTCTAGGTTGTGATTCTAAATGAAACAAAATCCAGAATTGTTTCTTTTAATGAATGCAATGGCTTATTATGTCATTGGAATATGAACTTGTCTCATTGAACAGAATTATAGCTTCCGTTCTGTTTGAATTACAACTACCACTCTCCCCTCCCGGTTTATTACCCTCCCATGTGAAGCTGTATTATTCACTTTATTTGTGAACTAAACATCTCGTACTAATTTGCCCCCTTTTTTGTGCCTACAATTTGCAGACTGACCAAAGAGCACACCCTAGTAAGTCCTGATTACTAATTTATGTGGCTAATTTTCATTCTTTTTGTCATCAAACTGCCATTATATATTAAAAAGAATGCCTTTGCCAGGCTATATGCAAGGTGGTTGGGAAATCATCTGAAGATGTGAAGCAAAGCATTAGAAGAGTGCGCCAAAAGGTATCCACTGGCTTAATCTGCAATTATCATTTTTCATGCTTAATCTCTAAAACATGCACATGCTATTTACAGGCACTGGATAGCATTAAAAAAGCAGTACCGAAAAAGATCAAAGACAAAGCAGGAAAGGATAAGGATAAAGGTGTAAAGGATAAAGGTGCGAAGGATAAAGATAAACAGGGTTCAAGTATATCAGAAGATGATGCAAAACGGTTGGAGAAAGAAGTAAGTTGCAGTATAGCCGCAGCAAAAACTCTGTTCTTAGTTCGAGTTTTAACTTGTTTTTCTTTTTGCGTTCCAGATTGACGACTTGACTAAGAAGTTCATCAAGACAGCTGAAGATATGTGCAAGGCCAAGGAAAAGGAAATTAGAGGAGTCTAGAGTAACATATTTTCTATTTTATACCTACACTTTTTTGCTTTCATCATCTTGCTGCTAAAAGCCTAAAACAGCTATTTCTTTTTTGCATAATAGTGATTTGAATGAGAATTTTGCTGATGAAGCACTCCCTAGAAGCTGGGTTTTTCTTCCATGTTTAATCAAGTTGTATTTTTTAAAAGAAATAAAATTTGTATTCTCATGTTCAGTGTAATTTTTATGATGGGAATTTGTGAGATGGTTTCATATTATGGGAACTTATGAGACTAAAATTTATCTTGTTATTTGAGTCATATTTCTATCTAAATAACATAAAATTGTAATGGAGCATTATAAATCCACGGATCATATGATAGAGAGTAAATGAGCTTCTGCTCGAGTTTTTGTCAACTTTTACAGCTATGGAAACAAGATCAGAAATACAAATGAGTAAAAACATGTTCATAGTCTAAGAGGGTTTGGTTTCACCGAGTTCACAAGATGAAAGCATCTTCACCAAGACACAGGATATTAGGGTCAATTCACTTATTTCCAAATGAGAGGAACATAGTTTTTTTTTCAAATAGTTATGACATCCAAATTGGACATTATAAAATGTTATCACTACGTTAAGCAAGCCTATACGAACTATGATTCATGCGAACATCTATACAGTATTACTGTATAAAAAGTCACTTAGTAAAAATAATTAAATATATGATTTGAATATGGATTTTTTCAACTTTCAATTTAATCTAAAATTCAACATAAGACCGGTGAACTCAAACTCTATATTTACTTTGGCAGATAAAAATGTGTTGTGCACTTTATCTACTGTTTACTTTGTTTGTTTATTTTTTTCCGTTTGAAATAAGTCGGTGTTCTTGAGATGTTTAAACCTTGTTAACCTTCCACAATTCTCTCTCTATTTTTCTCATTATAAATTAGTCTTAACCATGAAAGTGAACAAGATATTACGATTTTAATCTTTCTATTGTCCAATGAAGTAAACACGTCTTGATTTGTTTTAACACCCTCTATTAAATTAGTATTATTTATATTATCCTAACAATCAAAGTAAATGTAGTTAAAGAGGACAACAAAAAATAGCAAAGGGAAAAAAAAAAAAAACAAACAAACAAAGCAAAACTAAAACAGAAACATATTTAAAGAAAAAAAGCGCCCACCGTGGGGCTCGAACCCACGACCACAAGGTTAAGAGCCTTGCGCTCTACCAACTGAGCTAGACGGGCTTACTGTTTAAAATCAATTACCAATCTATATTTATATATATATATAAAAACAGAATAGGTGGGCAATTCAGTAATTATGCAATTCCCGCCAAATGCTTCTGAAAAGAATTTCTATGCATAGGCTAGAGCCTATAGCCGCACTGCACATGTGCTGCGCACTGCCAACATGGCAACAAGTGTACGAATATTGTTGTTGAATAATAGGTAGTCACATTTGTTAAATTTTCTACACAGTCATTATAATAAATATTGTTTAATTATATTATAAATCCATTGAAATTATTTAATTATTGATAAATTTTTATACGAAAATGATTTATAATAAGCTTATCATGAATCAGTTTTAAAGTACAAAATATTTAATCAGATTATTAAAAATTTCAGCAAATTACAAAAAATTTGAGTCAATAGTATTATGTTATAAATTTTATTGGCCCCAATTTTTTATACTCCTAACAAATATTTTGATATGCTTGACCAAATATTTGATATTTTAAAACAATTTCATGAGAAATTTATCATAAACTGTTTTTATATAAAATCTACTCTTACTTATTTTATATGTGGTACATACTCTTTTTAGAATTTTTTCTTAAAAGATATTTAATATTTTTCTTTTCTAGATAAATATTAATTATACCATTACAATTATATGTTGTTTGAATTTTTAATTAGTAATGGATTTCGTTTCATTTTAATATTAGTTTTTTAAAGGAAATTAATTATAATAAAATTTTAAAATAATCAATTATAATAGTTTTTTCTATCCGGAGATATCTCGCTGCAGACCAAAATCATAATTACGACAAGAGGAGGACCACCTGAAATTACAACTCAAAATCGCTATATAGCCAGAATCGTAATCCATAAGAGGGAACTATCCCATCACCACAAAAGGAAATTATATTTTTTTCTCCATGAACTCAGGACTTTAGCATCTTAAATAGTGTAGTTTTAACCACTTAAATTATTCAAATTGACCATTTTAATATTAGTTGTTTTGCAAATGTCTTCGCATTTTCTCAATTTAATTAATTTAATTGTATTAGCTTTGTTGATTTCATCTCTTGCCTTTGTGTAATTAAGGCTTTGGAAAAAAAATCAAACATTTCGTTAAGTTCAAGTAGAGCTGTCAAAACGGGCCGGCAGGGCGGGGCGGACCTAAACCAGCAAAAGCCCGCCTTTTAGTGGTGCGGGGCGAGGCGGGCTGAAAATATGGCGGGCCGCAAAAACTCCAACCCAACTCATTTAATGGCGGGCTGCGGGCTTCAGCGGACCTTCCTAATTTTATTTTTATTTTTGAAAAATATTATAAACTAATACTTCAACTAAATTTATTAAATAAAATATTGACATAATAAATGTATAACTAAAATCTCGCCACGAGAATCACAAATGTCACAAAGTAAAGTTTGTCAAATATAATACAAATCTCATAAAATAAAGTTCACAAAATAAATCAATAATGTTAAGGCATAAACTTAGCACAAACCATATAGTCTCTCAAAATTTATCAATCATTACATCATAAAAATCATTTTGGCAGCAACAAATAACTACGAAAGAGAGCAGGAGGACTACGTGAAAGGACACCAATGGGCCCAACCCATTTTGACGGGTCTAAGTTCAAGTGTCATTTTTCAAACAATATAATAGTTTAAATTAAATTAATATTTTAATTAAAAATATGAGTTTTAATTAATATTTTTTAATTGACTAGCTACATATATTGAATTTTTAAAAATATTAATAAGAGTAAGAAATATATAAGGATTTAATGTATAGGTAGACAAGTTAATTTAACTTTAAAAATTTTATGATAAAATAAATAATTTATATCGTGGGGGAGTAATACTAGTTTTAATCATTAATAACCAAAAGTGTATATTCCTTAATTATACATAAATTCTAAGGGCAATATTTCGCTAACAATTAAAATTGAAATGGCAATAATTGGGTTCATGACTAATTTCATTGAATTCTATTTCCAAACTTCAACTATTGTATTTTTACTCTAAAAATCTTTACTAAGTTCATGGTGATAATAAATAAATGTTGAATTCAATCCATTTACTCATTTTATATACATAAAGTTCAATACTCTTTTCATTAAAAAAATTAGCATTTTTTTTTTCAAAATATTTATTAGATCCGCCAAAGTTATTGCACCACCTATGTTATGAAAAGCGGAAGCGGACATTGAACTGGACATCTTAGTATTTTTATCAGATCAGGTCGAATCGGTTAGACTGTTAATAAAGCGATAGAGCCGATACGATGTCATAATTATATAATATATAAATTATAATATTATATAATTTAATTTATTGTAATTAATATATAATGAAGGTATTGGATGAAGGCGCTATTAGGCATATTTTTTTTATAAATATATTAGGGCATCAATAATTTTTTTAAATTGTAAAATAGCCCTTAAATATATTTTTTTATAAAAATTGTTCTAGCCGTCGGTTCGACCCGATTTATATCGTTTTTGATCGGTTCTCAAACGCTTTAGTAAATGACCAATCGAATGCTTTTGAACCGTACGCTACTATATCCGGTTAGGTTGAACTGGTTTTTTGAAAACATATTGCAGCACTGATATTACTACTATACAAACTCCAAAATTTAGACAATTATATCCTTCAAAATAAAAGAATGAATTTTGAGAGTTTAAGACAAACTATTTCTTCGCTATACATCAGCAAACTCATTACTCACAATCTCACATACTGACGCAGATCCAATTGGGGCCCCCATTTGCCCTTACGCTTTTTATTTATTCAATATACACCTATATTATTTACTCTCTTCTTTCTGAAACTATTTTCATAGTAGTTTCGGGTACGCAAATTAAGAAAAAATAAGTATGTGAGTGTAAAATTAAATAATAAAATAAAAAAATATACTTTATTGACTTTTGTTAATGTAAAAAGTTTCATTTTTAGGTGTGAAATAAGAGTTGAGACGTCCAAATAAGAAAATTGTGAAAATAATTTGGGTGCTTTACGTATTGTTTCAAAAAAATCACTATATTTACAAATTGGTTCATAAAAATTTGCACAGAAGTGTTTTTTGTGTTTGCACAGAAGTGTTTTTTTTTTTTTGCACATAAATCATTTTGTAATTTGTGCGAATTTGTTGAACCAATTTGTACTTTTCTCAAATAATTTTGGGACGGAGGGAGTATATTTTACTCCCTCTATCCCAACTCTTTTTTCTTCTTTTTTTCATTTTAGGACGTCCTAACTCTTTTTTTCTACCTTAAAAATGAAATAATTTACACTCACAAAAGTCAATAAAGTACATTTTTTATATTTTATTACTTATTAATTTCACTCACATACTCTACTTTTTATTAATTCGAAAAAGACCCGGGACGGAGGTAATATATATAAAAAAACCTTTGATGAAATAAGTCGAGGACTGCATTCTGAAACGTGGATAGTTCTGGAAGGATACAACTATTCATGTCGATGGCTTCGCATGAAAAATAATTTCGTCATATCATAATCATTCCCATAACACCATCTCTTTCGAATAAAACATAAGGATTCATATGTTTTGTTTTTAAAAGTAAAGGACTTATTTAATTGGGTTAGAAAAGTAATAGAGAGAGTGAAAAAATTAAAAGCACTAAGATAAAGTACTTATTTGAACCATAGAAATAACATAAATGACTAATATGATATCTTTCTTAATATTTAGGGAAAATATACATTTTTGTCCTATAAATTTTGTTGATTTTGGTTTTCGTCCTCTTAAGTTTTGAATTTTTATTTTTGTCCTTTAACTTACCAAAAATTATGGTTTCCGTCCTCTTAAGTTTTGAATTCTTTTTTTCGTCCTTTAACTTACAAAAAATTATGATTTTCGTCCTCCAACCGCCTATAATCAGTCACACAACCGGTATTACACACGTATATCAATTTTTTCTATTTTTTAAGCGAAATACTGACGTGGGGGTATTTAGAGGGAATTAAGTCTTGATTGATAAAATACAGGATTAACCGTAAATTATCTCCCAAATCAAAACCCTAGTCGATTAAATCTAGGCATGGGCTTGAGAGAATTAGGAAAAAAAAAGGAACAAAGATCCCCAAATCAAAACATCAAAAAGCCTAAATTCTTTTGAGCGCATATTCACTGTACCTAATTCACTCCAAATACTCACACGTTAGTATTTTGTTTTAAAAAAAGAAAGAAAAATGGATCCACGTGTGTATTACCGGTTGTATGACTGATTATAAGCGGTTGGAGGACGAAAACCATAATTTTTGGTAAGTTAAAGGACGAAAACAAAAATTCAAAACTTAAGAAGACGAAAACCATAATTTTTTATAAGTTAAAGGACGAAAACAAAAATTCAAAACTTAAGAAGACGAAAACCAGAGTCAACGAAACTTATAGGACAAAAATATGTATTTTTCCTAATATTTATATAAGGCTTCGTTTGGTAGTGTGTAGGAAATTAGTACGTAATGGTGAACTTTCAATTATTAAGTGTGAGATTTGTATTAAATTGTTTGGTAGTAAATATTTAAAAATATATTATTTTTGTATTCTTATTTGGTAGGGTGTAGTTGGTATAATTTAATATTTATTTTTAGTGATTTAATTTTTTTATTAGTGTTTGGTAGGAAATATATGTGTTAATATTGAGCAAAAAAGTCTTAGCGAAATATCTTATACGAGTTACTGTTACGAAAATATATGTAATAACACCTATGGGGTGAGATTCATAGTACATACTCAACAGTGAAAATGTGTAGAAGAAATGGTAGACGAAGTTCCGACCCGTTACTGTTCACAGGTCGGAGATTTCTAATACATTATACCAAAGCAGTTACAAACCATTGAAAAAAGTTCTTATCTTACCTACCAAACGCACCCTAAGGGTAATATAAATATTTAAGATAAAACTAATTTTGTCTAAATAAATAGTTGGGACATCTAATAGTAATTTGGGGGATTTGTTTAACGCTAGCCTATTAATTTCTATCTGATATTCAATTAAAATATTACTTCTATTACCTACAACCTTTAAAAGAAAAAAATAATACCCCCTTAAACTAATCACACTTGACAATTTCTATCTACATTTATTAGCTGCATATATTTTAGTCAACTAAAGGCCCTGTTCTGCAGTAAAATATGAGTAAGATAAGACATTAAGTTATGATAGTGATGCTGATATAGATTTAATATATTTATTTAATTAATATTATCCTTATATTTTATAGAGTTTAGGATTTTATTTAAATATTATTTTTATTGTTATTGGGTCGGACTTCTAGGGCTTTAATGCCTGAAACCCTAGCTAGTTTAGTATAAGTAGGAGCTTCATGTTGAATGTAGGAGAGTTGATTTGATTATGAATTAAAATTGAAGAGTTTTATCTCTTTTTATTCGTGTTCTGCGCTCCGCCTGCATCAGATAGCATATAATATAAATTCACGACTCGTTATTATTCACAAATCAGAAATTCTAATGTATGCTTATTTCGTTATTTTACTATTCCATAAGTAATACAAATTTCATCTAATTTCACCCTTAGATGGTATTCTAAATAAAATTTTAACAATAACTGAGATTTAAAAAATACATTTTTAAAGTTCTAATACATATATCTTCTATCAAAAATTATATAAATTTTTTTAAAAATCTTAAATTATTTAAAGTACACCATATCACACAATGGTAAAAAATAATCTATTTTTAATAGTGAATTAACACTAAAATTTAATACATATTTCTTACTTAATCATTTAAATCTTATCATTACGTACTAATTTTATAAATACTACCAAATGGGATTCATGAAGAGTAAAATTATATATTTTTTTTAATTTAATACATAATGTCGAAAGAGACATTATTGAAAATGGAGAGAGTATGTTTAAAATTCACGGTTGATATTTATATAGATTATAGACTATAGAGTCATCCAGTCTCAAGTATCAAATTTAGAAGTTATATTTAAAAGAAAATATCCAAGACCTCAAATTATGAGAAAAAAACAAACATTTTTTTCCTAATTCACAATAAATTCAGAAACCAAATTTCAATAGACATTTTAAATAAGCAACAGTCTCGTATGCAACTAGTGTCACTGCACTCACTCAACGGTTAGAATTATTTATACAGTGAAAAGTTAAGTGCGCTCATACTTTAAAGTGTGGATTAATTTCATTGAAAAATTTATAGTGTTATTAATTTTTAGTGTGATCTTTTTAATGTAATCAGACTTTTCAACATGATCATACTTAACTTTTCAGTGTAAATAAATTTAACTGTTGAATGAACATAAAGAGTTACTCTTAAATAAAGCACTAATCATGTTTCACTCCATCGGCAAACCATCACACCAACACTAGAAATTTACAAAATCTAAATAACATCAACTTTAGTTAAATATTTTCATATTGTTTAATCACCCATTCTTCAAAACCTTCTAAACTAATGAATAAATCTCAACCACCATATCATTTCATACTCGAGCATAGCAAAGTAAATTGAATTCTAAACATCGATGTAATCAAATAAATATAAAACCTACAAATACTTATTAGATCAATGAAACTTCCAGCAAAAAAAAAAAAAAAGGATTTCCCGGAAATACGGTCTAAGTCATCTGCAAGGCCAGGCCTAGGCACAACCAAATTCGATAGCAAGAAATAGCAGATACAATGAAAGGGTTCGTCAAGAACTGAAGTAAAACATCATACATGTGAAAGTACTCGAGATAAATGGAGCTCAGACAATCATGCGAAAACTTCTTCATCGACCTTTTCCCTCTTCTTGCCTTTTCTGGTATCTGGTGTTTCCTGTGCTTGTTCTTCAGCTTTCTTTTGAGCTCGAATCAGAGCTCGTCTTGCCCGTGGTCGCATTTCACGCACTTGTCTAGCAGGCATTATGTAAGGTTCAATAGGCCTATCACCGAATGGGTGCTCACTACCAGCAAATATCCTCAATTTTCTGTCTCTATCCTGAACATAAACTTTATGTTAAGCTAAAACAACCGACGAATTCAATTCCAAAGTCTGGAACGAGGGGGTTTGCTTTGAGAATGGAAAACAACAATTATAACATTCATGTAGTTATTGTATTATATATCTGTAATCTGTGACCCAAGGGTTTGATGATTCTTATCTGTAATAAAAAATCTCTAATCTCATTTACATATGATACTTATTATAATACTACAGCTACACTTTAGTTCAAGATTAGAACTATTTTTACACCAAAATTATTTTGGGGCATATCTGTACGACGGGCGACTACACCTAAATTCGCATTTTTTACATTCTCATACAATTAAGAAAAGCAAAGTCTCTCTTCCAGATGTCCCCATTTGAGAAAGAAAGCATACAAAGTGATGCAGGGATGCATCTTATAAAATATAATTTGAGACAGGTGTAGTAAAATATCCTCAGCATTACTAATGCGCTCAACAAGCTTCAAATCTCCTCGTAAATCAAACTTAAATGGTGTCTTTGGTGTTTGAGAAAACAAAAGTGGAAACTATGATGGTTTAAGTTATACATGTCATGGTAACAATTAATGTGATCTGATTTAGCAATCACCGATCTGAATATCAATTCAGTATTACAACATGCCTACATCGCACTCGTGTTATATGCAGTTACGATTTAAATGTGCACCAAAAATTACAAAGAAAGCACTGTGCCACTATTTAACCCATCTTAATATGAGTTGTACTACCGTAAATTAGTCTTAAGTCCCTATTATTTGCAGGAAGTGCGAAAGTAATGAAATAGCTCAATGAGCAAAGGAAACACGATATCTCACATTATTCAAGGTTATGATAACTTATATGTTTCTAATTTCCAGTTGTAAGTTATATATTGTTATACTGACCAACTTCCAAGACGGTGAATTAATTACAGACCAGTCAAAGCCCCTTGATTCGAAAAGATGGAAAATGATAAGGTTCAAACAATAAAACAATATATATATTCATTAAAAAGAAGCATTGTAAAAGAAAAGTGTATCAAACACAGACTCACGTCACGCAATTTGTTTCTAGGGAGCATTCGCAGGACAGCTTTGCGAATAACTTCTGTGGGATCCTTGGCCATCTGGTCTTTTAAACTCCTTTCCTTGAGGTGACCAATGTACCTGTTTGGCCAAAATGCACAATATAACAGGAACAATCATTTAATCTCATAAACACAAACATTTCACCAGAATAACATAGTAATTTTTCCATGGGTTTTCAAAATCTGAAGCATGAAGAAACAAAAAAGAATAGCACAATCAAAAACCAGTGCAAGTATTTCACTATCTAACACAATATGTGGAAATAGAGTACTTACCCTGTATGCCACCGATAAAACTTATCTGTCATTTTCCTTCCAGTAACACACACATCTTTCGCATTAATAACAATGCACATATCTCCCTCATCTCGATTGGGTGCATATGTAGGCTTGTCTTTTCCCTGAACCACAGTCGATATCTGTGATGCTAGCCTCCCCAAAACCTAAAAACCAACAAAACCATGTTATGCACACCTTGTAACCGGCCTATAATTGAGGCTCAATACAGAGGTTTAACCAAACCTGTCCTTTTGCATCAAAAACTCTCCATCTCAGGCCTTCCAAATCTATACGCCTCAGTCCTGCAAGTGCTTTCTGCATTAACTTTTCTCATTAGCAAGGTTTTGGTGCAGCACATAAATTTAGACAAACAACTACTATTCAATACAAATAATTCCACTCCTACAGATCGTGTTAGTTCGAGAACATAAAGCCATTAATTCCACTGTCCAAATCAAATTATCAATGATAAATGTGAAGGCAGATTATCTGGAACAAACACATACGATTAATGCCTAATAACATTCGAGTGTCAATATTAGGCATTAACCACAAGTTCCCTCAAAATGAAAGCTTAAAAAAATCCCTTCTACAATCGAATGAAATAACCAGGGTCCAATACCCCCCCAAGTTGAACATAGTTTCCGCGAAAATTTACTCAAATTTAGATTAACTCAATCATTTACTTCGAAATAGTTTTCTTTGTTTGGAAATTTCGCAAACACATGGCAAGCATTCAAACTTATGCAAGCTATACACACTATAACCGATAAGTACACCTGCCTTGAGATTGCCGCTGAAAGCTTGAGCTGCGGTCGACATATTGAATTTGTTTTTCGTTGACTAAATGAGGAAACTGCAGACAAAACGCACCTCGGTGTAAGTAGCTTTCGACTTGTTAAACCCGACAATCAAAGAGAAGGTATATATCACAGAGAGCTTATTTGGATTCTCTGTCATATCCAATGACCAAAATTACCAAGAATCTCAAAAGGGTTCTGCTAAAATCAGCATAAGAAAGATAAAAATTCCACCGCTCAATGAGGGATCTTCTACAGCTCTAAACGGACGCATGGCACATTTCCTAGACCTATTGACTGTCTCAGATAAGATTCACCCAAAAAAAAAAAAGAGCGAGCAGAATTGGAAATGTCGGACAAGGCGGCGGAGGTTGGAATACTCAGGGCAATCGACATAAACGATTCATCCGAAAACGAAAAGAAATAGAAAGTACCAGGAAAACAGCGCTGGATAGAGACGGGATCCGTCGGAATCGACTTGTTGAGGAACGCCGGAGGGGGATTAGGGAAGAAACCCTGTTCTTTTCTTTTTATCAAGTTCCCGTTAAACCCTGCAACCCACCTCTTTTTTTTTTTCAAAACAAGAGAAATTTTATTTTTATAAATTAATAATCATAATATTTAAAGGTTTTTATATTAATACATATAGAGTAGGTCTCCTGGAACTCGGGTTCACGGTGAACCCTAATGATCCATCTCAAATTTCAACCCAAATTGTCACTTTAGCTGGATTTTTCTCGAATTCTCTCTCTCGCGCGATTGCTTCGCGCCTTTGGAAATCCTCTCTCTCTCGCACACACTCGTTGATTACGCCTTCGAAAATCCTCAGTCCATTTTTTCTGTAAATCGTCTCTCTCTCTCTCTCGCAAAGCAGAATCGAATTGGAAATATAGCGGTGTGAATCTCATCGCGTAGGGTGTGCTATCTGCATCGTGATTGAATGATGGAGAAGAGCACAATGAGCGATTTTACAACAAACGATGAATCCAACATGAGCTTGATAAATTCGGATGATAGTCTTCATATAAATACGGGTAAGTTGATGAAATTCAATTCAATGCAAGAAACAATTACGTGATAAGCGTGTATATACATGACTTTGTTAGTTTTTGTGCATGAAAGTGATAGTAACAATTCATTACAGTGACAATACTTGTAAATGATAGTGAAAACAAATTTGCATGATAATAATAATATTTGTTACATGATAGTGATAGTAATGCTTCGAGATAGTGATAGTCATGCTACGTGATAGTGATAGTCAAAGTATATGGCAATGAATATAACTGTAAATGTCAATAAGCATGGTAGTGATAGTTATCATATATGACAATGATAGTTAAAGTGTATGACAGTGATAGTTTGATTACATTACAGTAATAGAGTGAATTTTTTGTGCATGCTTTATTTATAGTAATAATAATAATTCATAACAATGATAGTCTTGATGCATTATAGTGATATTCAAAATGCATGGTACTGATAATCGTTGTGTATGATAGTTATATTATATTTGTGTCTTTATTGTATAATAGTAAATAGTTATGCTACATGATAGTGATAGTCATATAACATGACAGTGTTATTATTTGTACATGACAATGATATGCATGGAAATAATAATTATAGTTCATGGCAGTGAATGTCTATGAGCATAAGAGTGATAGTGACTATGTATGACAGTGATACTATTTGTGCATGATAGTGATAGTGTATTTACATACAATAGTGATAATTTTTATGTTTATATGCTATATTATTTTTATATCTAATCAATTGTATTGATTTGTTATTTGATTTTACTGATGAAATACTAGACTTAATACAATTTGAGCCCTTTGAAGAAGAAGAAGAATTTAATGATTTCACTTTAACATATGGACAAAACATTGAAGATGTTATGATAGCAAATCAAGACTATCACTGTTATATTGATGGACTATCAGTGCTACATTCATGAACTATCACTGTTATGTTGAAGGACTATCACTGTTATGTTAAAAGACTATCACTGTTATATTGATGGACTATCACTGTTACATTCATGAACTATCACTGTTTTGTTGAAGTACTATCACTGTTACATTCATGAACTCAAAATGCTCTCCCAATCAACACTTGGCCACACAAAACTCAAGAAACAAGTACAAAAATAGAGACATCAAAACACCTCTCAAAATTTATAACAACACATTCACAAGAAACATCTTTTCCCCTTCAAAATGCTCTTATCGACAAGACACAAATTTGGTAAACTACATAACCATCATTGTTTAAAATAGACAAAAAAACAATGTCATATGCACATCCATTTTAGTACTAAGGCTAACATGTTTTCCAAATCTAAACCAAAAGATATTTTTCAAAACAACAATTCAACAATTTCTTGTTCTCTTATTTCTTCTCTCGGCTTCTCCTTAGTAATACGCTGAATCAATGTTGATTTGTTATTATATAAATTGTAAACTTCAGTTAGCACATCTTCTTTCACTTAATTGATATCAGCCAAAGAAGCACAAATTTCAGCCCTCAAAACCCGGCGTATCACAACCTTCAAATAAATAATAAAGTTAAAGTAGAAAGTTTAACCATTAAAAATTTAAGATAAAAATAAATTAGAAAAACAAACCTTTGTCATATCCAGAGATGTGTAAATTGAACCATCAAAATGCTTGAGATGATGCATCAAGTTAACACCACAATCACCATCAGTCTTTTTAGTTTGCCATTTGAATGACACATTTTCAAATTTATATGATAAGACATCCTTAGCTTTGGGGTACTCTCTTGGTTCAAGAAATGAAGACATTTGTGATCGCTTCAACAATATAATAAAAGAAACGAATTACTACAATAAGAGAGTGAATTAATATACAATAAAATATAAAAGTAAATAAAAAAAAAGCTTACAAGGATTTTAGCACACTCGAAAAAATCATTGTCTTCATCTTCATATGTTCGGTTATCTAAATATTGAAGTCTTTCATCAACAAAGTTGATGACAACAGCAACATAATGGTTCTCAAACCAGAATGGAATGAAAATCTGCAAAATTAATAGAGTGCCACCGTTATTCACAAAAACTATCACTGTTATGAACAAGTACTATCACTGTCATAAATAAAACTATCACTACTATGAATAAAGACTATCACTGTCATATATAATGACTATCACTATTAAAAATAAAAACTATCACTGTTATAAATAAAATTATCACTACTATGAATAGAGACTATCACTGTCATATATAATGAATATCACTATTATTAATAAAGACTATCACTACTATGAACATGGATGATCACTTTTATAAATAATGACTACTCCACACTACTACTCCTACATCTTACCCATTTGAATTTTTGCAGTTAATATATGTCAAAACAAAAGCATATACAACAAATCTAAGGAATCAATAACAAGACTTGACTTTTAGTATCAACGCATTCAATATAAAAATCCCTATCACTATTATAAATAATGACTATCATTATTATATTCAAGAACTATCACTGTAATAAACAAGTACTATCACTATAATAAACAATGAAATCAGTGATAGATTTCCACCTCTGAAGCCCCGTCGTGCCGGAAACGATGGATTCCACAGCCAACACACACCGGCCGCCTCTGAAATCCGAACCAGAAACCACCAAACAGATTCTCGCCCCATCTACAGCGCCTTGGCAGCACCTGATTCTCAAACGCGAGCAACCGTTGGCCGGAGCTCTCAACCAACCACCGTCTGCCTTCGTCGCCTGTAATTCCTTGGCTGACGTGTCACAGCCTGAGCCCGTTCGAAGCCGTCGCTCCAATTTTAGCCGATGACAATTTTCGCTCCAATCGGTGGAAAAATCGGTAAAAACGGAACCGTTTTCGTGAATGAAAATCGAAAAATCGTGTGAGTTTCCCACGTTTTGACCTTATATTTGACCCGTTTTGTTATTTGGGTTATTGGGTTATACCCGGGTTCACCATGAACCCGGGTGTATACATGTTTTTGTCATAAATATAAACTATTAAATTTTGGCATATGTACCACTACACTATTAAATTTTGCTTTAATTGGAATAAGAAATACAAAAACTCTTAATTACTTATATTACTTACTTTTTCGAATCTTAACGTCTAATGTGTTTCACCTCTAGGTATTGTTGTTTATCTTGTACATCCACATTATAACATTGCTTGATGTCAATAATTTTTTTTACAAAAATATCCCTCAAATGTTAAAAAATTAAAAAAGAATAGGTTGAAAATTACTTGGTTTATGCATTAAATTTTGATTGTTAATATATATTAGTGCAAAAAATCATAATTTTGTAGTTTAAGTGCAATATTGCTAATAGGTTGAATGCAATTAGATTTTTATTAATATAATACTATGTGCTTAAAGACTTAAGCAAAAGTTAATACTAATACTCTTTCTCATTTTAGATTGCTCTAGGAAAATAGCGAGACAAATTTTAATATGAAAATTACTCATTAATAGTAAGATGTATTCATTTTGGTCTAATAATATATCAGTAACTAAGTCTTGCCAGAATCTTTTCTGGAGTAGTTTGGCTTATTCTTATATGCGGTGAATTCTTATATGCGGTGAACTCTGCAATTCAAATTTATTTTTGAAAAATTACACATGTTATTACTGAAAATATATTTTTAATGGTGTAATTTTTCAGTAATAATTTGTGTAACATTTTAGTAATAAGTAGTGTAACTTTCTAAAAATATATTTGAGTTGCACAGCAGTATACCTGGTGCACAAGAGACTTACTCGAATAAATTTTATTGTCGTGCCGAATCTTCATTTGAAGCAGGGAGTTAGATTTTTAATTGAAAACTAGTTACTTAAATTATAAAACATTATATTTATTGTTGAAAACGTATCAACAAATTAAGCTACTAATTATAAGGTTATTATTCCTATACATATTGCATTTGAGTGTTCCTCGAATCAAATTTTGGACGTAGAATAGAATAATTTGTTTTCCTTTTCATTAAAAAGTCAGTTTAAATCATTAAGGAATCTAAAATATTATAATATGATTGAGGTTTTCTTTCATTATGATACGCCTAAAATGTAGAAGCGCTCGTTAATTAAAATAAATAAATAAAATTAGGAGATAATTTAGTGTGAGCCTTACAAATTCATGGATGATATATACTTAGACAAAAAGACAAAAACTTGTATGAACTCGGATTCTCAATTATCACTGTCATGTGTATACACTATCACTGTTATATATATTCATTATCACTGTTATAAATATACATTATCACTGTTAGAAAATCAAGTACATGGATCATATATACTTAGACAAAAACTTGTATGAACTCGAATTCTCAATTATCACTATTATGTATATTCATTATCATTGTTATAAATATACACTATCACTGTTAGAAAATCAAGTACATTTTTATAATAATAATAGTATATATAAATTATAGTGATAGTGATTACGCATAACAGTGATATGTGTTCATGTGAACTCGAGTTCACAAGAGACCTACCGACTCTATATACTAATATAAATGGCAATCTGTCTCATGGTCTCATAAATTTTTCCCCAAAATTAATACACTGTGTGATGCAGCTCAAATAATTAAAATATTACAAGATTATATTTCACATTAATCAAGAAATACATAATAATTTACAAATGTACCTTCACTAATAAATAGTTGAAAATTATTTGTAGAGGTGTATATAAATATATATTGGTGCCGTGATCTTCATTAAATTGGGAAAAAAAATTCAACATTAAAGAAAACTCACTCCTAAAATGGACATGGATCATGGATGTCATTTCACCATAAACTAGAAATAAAACCCACAATAAAAAAATCTGTAAAAAAAAGGCCTAAACAAAATGACAGCTAATTTAATGGAGTACCAAAGTAATCAATATCAGCATATTTATTTCAAGATTTCAGATTTTAAAATGGTGAATCTTACTACTGCAGATGAATGGTTTCTTGATGGCAAAATGAAAATGGAGCATGCAATCAGTAAACTACTCCCCCTTAGGAAACAACAACATAAAAATGTCACAAAAGATAATTCAACTCCTGAAGAAAAAGTAGTGACCGTATGATTTCAAGGAGCTTGATCAAATGGCTTCGTATCATTATAACAAATATCCCAAACATATTCCAAGGCATCCTTTGCTGCTCTTTCTGAACAATAAGGGTTTGCTCTCACCGACTTCATTGCTCTTCGCCTCACACATTCCTGTAGAATCAGATCAAACGAGCACCTATTACGCATCAGCTCAACAAATTAACCAAACTAAAAAACCAGGCTTTAGATTCAGTCACAATTTCTTGTTCATTATTAGTTTCAAGAAAAAAAATGCAACTCTTCATTGACAAAAGCCACTATTCCCTTAAGTTCCACATCACTATGTTTTATCTGTAAGAGAAAAGTACTCCCTCCATTTCAAAATATATGTCATTTTAGCATTTAGCACACATATTAAGGAATACTATTTTAACCAATAGCAATGCATTGGGAAATGGTTAATTGAAGTTGATTGGGTGTTTTGGGGAAAAAAAGCTAAAATGACATATATTATGACAAAAGTATAAAAAGCTAAAATGACATATATTTTGAAATGGAGGGAGTATAAGATGTAACTCACTGGCTCTTGACCTTTTATCTTTAAGTAACCACGAAGAAGCTCCCTTTTATAATGGCAATTACCACTGAGATGATTAGCTCGAATCTGCTCCCATAAACATTAGAGTATTAGCCATATGCATCAGTACGAGAAGAAAACAATTGTGAGCCCCATATCAAGTAATAGAAAAAGGTATAAAGTAGAGCAAAACCTCGCTACAGGCATGATGAGCACAGTCAGTCCAGTCCAAATTTGCAGCATGACATTCATCATACGCATGAATGAGCTCATGAATCACTGTTTGGGTCACATCGTCTTGATGATCCACTCCCTCGCTACATATGACTATCTATTGCACAAAATAAAACGGATAGTAACTAAAAAGAAAAAGACATACTTCTATGCACCAATTGCACCATGTAAATGGTATTAATATGTTCTCATTAAACAGTATCAATTGTTTACATTGAACAATATTAGTTGTACAACTAGTGCACCCAAGTGTTAAACAAGAACAAATTAGTATCCCAAACTTATAAGATAGTGTTCGCAATATAAAAAGTTATTTTACAAGAAAAACATAAAGATGCAACATGAATAGGTTAATTGGGCAATCAAATAGTCGATTTATATCGTAACACATTTACATTGGTCATTTAGAAAATCAAAATTCGAATTTGTAATGTGTAAAAAGGTTATGTTTGATAACAAATTTAGTGAACTACACCATTATCGACCATCATTTTTTTATTTAATTTTTTGATTGCATTATCGACCATCATCATACACACTAAAATATGATCAATATTTCTCATCAAAATAAAATAAAAATATCCACCATCAACACAATCACAAACACATTACACATCAATGCATATACGTGCAAATATATAATAGGTGTTCTACTTGAGCAGTTCACCACATGCAGCATCAGTAGACCAAATTAAAAAGTAAAGAGGAGTGGATAATCTCTCAAATACCCCTTTATGCTTTTCATAACCACCTGCTATTCCTGCTTCTCCACAATGAGTGGCCCTTATAAAATTGCTTCCGATACCACATCCAGATTTCTCCATCTGCTCCTTTAAAATCTTCACCATGGGAGCTACAATATATAGCATCCGAAGTGAGTTTAGAACACTAAATTATAGGGCTGATAAATGACATAAAATTCAAACGAATAATACTTTTAAGACTCCTCTTAATCATATTCTGGCATTCTTCCACTGTGATGCCATTTCCCTGGGAAGCAGACGAGAAGTCACCAGAAGAAGTGGTTGGCTTTGTATCGGGATCGCCCAACATGAACTTTTGGTGGTTTTCAACTGGAATATTCAGCCTGAAGCTATTGTTAATGGATTCACAAGTAGCGACTTTGCTCGCCAAAAGTTTCTATCTTCTAACTGAAATTAAGAACGACATTGTGTATAATTATCTTAGTTGTATTATTCTTGAAGTTCTTCTATACTGTGCCCAATTATATACAAAAGGCACAATGTTCATGTCACATTAGAATACTGAAGTTGTTCTTTTCCTAGCTACTCGCCCTGATTCCAAATCAAACACAAGGAAGCAAATATCTCCAAGACTCCTTTAGATTCTCTTTCACACCCTATTCTTCATTGCATTAATTAATAACAATTTTACCAAGAGTTTCCAAAAGGGTTTCTGTTAAAATGAGCATATGCAAATAAACCATAATTAAAAGTGAGGGGTTTTTGGGTGTATCAAGAAAGATAAACAGTGAATGTATTAAAAGAGAGATGCAATAAGCATATACGGGAACAGATGAACTGATAAGAATTGAGATTCAGAAATTCTTAAGAAAACGATCACACAGGCATGGCACTGCTCTCCATCTCTTGTGTTTGCGGTGAAGATTCACAAAATTAAAGATCGAAAAGTAAAGAACGACTGGTTGATGGCGGCGGAGGTTGGCATAAACTGGGCAATCTAGATGAACAATTCACCAATACAGATAAATATATAAGAAGATAAAAGTACCTGCAAAGCAGAGGCTGCCGGAATCTACTGGCGGAGGCACGTCGGAGGTCGGATTACTTCTGATTCAGCCGAATAGACTTGAGCTTTGAATTAATAAAAAAATTTCATTTCACACTTCTTTTAATTGCAAAATTTAATCCCTTCAATAAAGTTGGACATGCGTTTAAAAATGTAGGGTTTAACAATGAGGTAGTGGGTCGGGTTGGATCCATAAGAAGAAATTAAGTCTGTCCCAATAACATGGCCCATTGGCATTAGCCTTTTTAATAAATACACTATTTATACGCATATAAAAGTAAAGAAAGAGAAAAAAGAATATTTATTTAATAAAGGTAGTGTATTTATTTTGTGTTAAATCGTGAGATTCACTCTCCAATAAAGAGATTGAGTTAATTTTATTAAAAGAAAAACTACTTCCATGTTTCGTCCAATTTTTTTTCACATTTTTTATTTTGGGATGTCCCAATTCTTTTTAATCAGTGTAAATAAATGTAAATAAAGTATATTTTTTGTATTTTGTTATTTAACTTAACAATTACATACTACATATATTTTTTAATCCGTGTGCCCAGATCTTTTGGAAAAAAAGACCTGGAATAGAAGGAATATCTTTTACTTTATGTAAACAATTTTTATTTTTATTTTGAATTTATTTTCAACACAATATAAATGGCGGAGTTTGGAGAAGTCTTGGCGAGCTTCCAGGATTAATACCAAAATGGTCTCATAACTTTTTCACTTTTTCAATTTGATCTCATAACTATATAATGTTTCAATTTAGTCTCATAACAATTCATATCTAACCAAATTAGTCTCAAATCGCCGAATATGACATAAACGATGTCGTTTTACTCACGTGCCGCATGAGCCAATTCCGCCGGAAAATATAACACGTGGACGGAAAGTGAGTAAAACGACGTCGTTTTATCTCTTTTCCGGTGACTTGGGACTATTTTTGTTAGATTTGAATTATTATGGGACTAAATTAAAACATTACATAATTATGTGACCAAATTCAAAAAGTGAAAAAGTTATGGGACGATTTTGCTATTAATCCCGCGAGCTTCCACCATTTGTTGATTGGAGATTAACAAGCATAAGTTAAATTTTTAATTTAAATGCTTTTGCTAACTTACCAAAAGAATAAATTATTTGTTTTATGAATTTTAGTGCATAATTTTAAAATTATATGATTGATTAAACATTTTAATACACTCATATACAATATAATTTTTTTCATATTAAAGAAAAATAACAATGGCAAAAGAAATTTAATAAAATTAATAAATAAATTGATAAAAATTTTGAGTTTATATTTATTTTGATCGGTAATTAATTTAATTTATCTAAAAAAATATTCATTATCAAGTTTATTTCTTTTTTTTAAATTATTTATGTATTACAAAAATTATATAATTAATATACAATCATTCAATCATTACTCCACTAATTAAAAATAATAAAATAATACATCATCATCTCTAAAAAGTATTGATTTGACATAAAGTTTCATACACCCCTACCACATCAAATTCAAACCAAACACAAATTTACTATTCACAGGATTTGTCTCATCTTTTTTTTTTCTCATTCGAATGTGTTCCATCCACCTCAAGACGAAAACAAACATTAGATTTTGGTAGGGTAGAATTTTACTTTAAGACAAACCAGAGTGTGAAAATGATTAATAATATGGATATAATATAATAGGTGTTATATGTGTTGTGTTGAAAATAGTAATAATAAGTATAATATGTATTTTTAGGTAAGGATTGGATTTGAAATTTGAAAACCGAATGTTAAATCTCAAACTCGTGTGGAGCGTGATCGCTACATCCATCCGAGTAAATCCCAAAACAAACATACCCTAAATTATCCTATTAATTTTTGTCTTTTCCTTCTCTCCCCTCTTCATTTTTTTCTGTTTACGCAGGTGTCACCTCCCCTTGCTTTCACTTCCTCTCTTTATTCACAAAACAACACAGAAGTGTCGCCTTCCCCCCCTTCATCTACCCTTGTGAACATGTCCCCATCATCCTTCATCTCTCTCTCCCCAATACACTCCAATCCACACCCCTTGTTCTCATGCCGCCTTCACCCTTAGGTAAGTTTTATTTTCGTCTCTCTTCTTCTTCTTTTTTTTTCCGAATTGATTTTGAATGGTGGCTGTGATTTTGAGGATTTTCACAAATCTAAAACAAATATCTTTTTTTCGGATTTTTTTTACAATTTTATTTTTATCTTTTGAAAAAAAAAATTCTCTAAACATTTTTTTAGTTCTGCTACGAAAGTTAAAATTTTGAGTTTTTTTTCGAAATATTTTTCTCAAAATTCTTGCATCTTTTTTCATTTTTTTCCGAATATATAGATAAATTTAGTCAATTTTTCGAACAAAATGCATTTTGTCTACAAAAAATTTAAGACAATCTCATAAATATTTTTGAAAACGACACGTTCGAATAAAAATTATTTTTTTCGGTTTTATTTCAAAAATTTTATCATCATTTGAATTTTTTTTCAAAAATTACACACAATTTTGAAAACCATGCATGAACAATTAGATATGTTAAACGGGGCACGGGCTGGCGGGCTGATCGGTTTAGCCCTGAAAATTACAAGGTTATGTCCGAGCATGTAGTGAACCGTTTAAAATTGAGCTTTTTTTGGCCCAAATCGTTTAGCCCCGGGCCGTTAGCCTGCTTATTTTTTTAAAATTTTTATTTATTAATTATTTAATTTAGTATATAATTTATATTAAATAGTAAAAGATAATCTACTTATTAATTTTTTATCTAACAAACTTACGAAAAAATGAATAGACATATTAAATGATTAATTATTTACTTAAATTGTTATTAATGATTAACATAACTAAAATTAATAAACAAAAGTTGACACTGAATTTATTATCGGTGATTTTTTTATTTTATAGATAATTTATTTTTATTAAAATAATTACTAATTTATATACTTTTTACATGTTTCAAATGATGATACTAAAATGAAAGAAGATGTTTTATCATTCTTCAAAGAAGGATCTAATACCCAAAATTGAAGAGTTTGGAGATATTTATTAAATTTTAAATTAGTTGTTAATGTTTGACCTTTGTGAATTATATTTTCATGAATTATGAACAACATTTGAATAATTTTACATTATAATTATGACTTTGTATTTTATATCGAAATATAATTTTAAAAAAAAAATTACCCCGAACCCGTTAGTGGTCCGTTTAGCCCGTGGACCGCTAGGGTTAGAGTTAGGTTCCGAATATTAGTGGTCCGCTAAGAACAAACCGCTAAGACTCGGAACTGTTTAGGTCCGCAATCCTGTAGAGCTGGCCCTAATAAGTTAGAGTCAACCCGTTTAACGTTAGAACAATGTCATCTATTTTCAACGTAATAATTTTTCCAACATAAAATGTTCCAAATTTTGATACCATTTTCTTTTCTTTTTTTTTCCTGAAAATTTGTATATATATATATATATGTACATGTAACATTTTAATGGAGTTTTATGTTTTTCTTTTTCAGTGGGTTATGCTGTCTATCATGGACACAAACAACATTAGGAATTTGATAGTGGAGAAATATGGATAGTAATTAGGGTTTTAATTTAAAAGGGTCTTTATGGGAATTTGGGAATAGAAATATGGGAATTTGATAGTAGTATATTTTTTTCTAAAAAATAATGGTAGTAATATTTATGGGAAAGGCCAGTGTCAATAACATGGCCCAATAAGATATTGGGCCCACTAAGCCCTCTTGGCCCGTTATGCTTAGATGGGTATAACTTTCTCAAATGAATTGGCCCAATGTTACCGTCATGTTATCCATCATTTTGTGGGAAGAACACACCATATAATTTTTATTTATTTAATAAACATAAAATATTTAAAAATTCTTTTTATTTTATTATGTTATTGAATTTATTAAGTAAACCCCTCTAAAATAATCTTACAGACCAACAAATCACATCATCAGATTATTTATGTTATTAAAAAAAGAAAAAAAAAAGGAAAAATCATCCACTTAATTGAATGTAGTCATATGTTCATTTATAATCTATTCTTAATTGATCAATATTGAAGAATGGGATATAAGTAGGGAGAAATGTATGTATAAGCAAGTTATATATATTTTTTATGTATGGATAGAGCTGGCAATTCTGGCCCGGCCCGGCCTACCCGACGTATGGATTGGGCTAGAAAAATAGTGGCCCGAAAAAAATCGGGCCGTTTTGGCCCGGCCCGTTTGACCCGACGGGCCGCGGTTTGGCCCGGTGAAATAAAATTTATTTTTAAATAATATAATTAAATTTATTTTAATATAATAAAATTAAAAATAATGAATTCTAATACTTTTGGGCTTTGGCGTGTACTGTTTTCATTTTTCAATACACCTCATAATTCAACAAACCCTTGTTTCCTAATTTTCAATAGGAGAACACACGACTCCCCATCTTCTCTACTTATGAACTGCTTTTATTATATTAGGACACTATGACTATGAGTAATGATCTTTATTTCTTTTTTAATTTATGTTTGAATTTGTGGTTTTAGTTCTATTTTATATTTGTGTTGTTGGTTTGTGGATTGTAAAAGTATAAATTAATAGTAGTGCAACAATGATTATAGTATAATTTTTAAAATTATTATTTTAAATAAATGGGCCGGGCTGGCCCGGACTCAATTTTTATAGGCCCGATTGAAAAATGGGCCGGCCCGACCCGGCCCATGATCATCAGTTGGCCTGGTGGGCTGGGTTGGGCTGACCCGGCCCGGCCCGTTTGCCAGCTCTAGCGGTGGAGGAAGCAGCTTAGGCATATTTATTTTCTATAAAGAAGAGTTCATGGAATATGTTGTGATGGGTGTAAAATAAAATATTATAAAAATAGTGCTCATTAAGAAATTAAGTTGGGGGTCTTCTAATATTCAATAGGGTATTCTACTTAGTGGGGGTGTATTTCCCACAAAATGTAGTCTAAATAACCTTAGCCTTCTTTGTCTCTGTCACTTTCTAACTTTCTATAATTTTTTGGGAAGAATATTACTCGAGGGTTT
This sequence comes from Prunella vulgaris, assembly GCA_026898435.1. Classification (NCBI taxonomy): domain Eukaryota; kingdom Viridiplantae; phylum Streptophyta; class Magnoliopsida; order Lamiales; family Lamiaceae; genus Prunella; species Prunella vulgaris. The sequence goes on along the minus strand of JAPKLY010000288.1, from coordinate 329,637 downwards.
AAATTTCAAGCTGGATAGTCCTCATTTTATAAATTTTTTTTAATTGAGATTTAAGTTTTATTTTTATATAAGACTTGATTAAAGTTTTCGTGCTTCAGTAGAGACTGGACAACTTTTATTTTTAATCTTATCACATAACATAATTTTAATGGATTAGTAGTGTATGCACCAGTTACATGGTGCAACTCAAGTTCATTTTTAAAAAGTTAAACAGTTTATTACTGAAAAGTTAAACTATGAAAGATACACTTTTCAGTAATAAACTGTTTAACTTTTCAATTATAAACTGTTTAACTTTTTAAAAATAAACTAGAGTTGCACCGTGTAACTGGTGCACATGAGATTTACTCAATTTTAATTTGTATTTTTTCAGGTCATCAAGCTTTGAATACAGAAAGAAAGTAAAATTTGAGTCCTACATTTAGATGCTTATAAAATAAACTCCTTTTTTTCCTATAACATCATACTCACGTGATATAACGGAAAAGAATAATTTTTTTGTGAAATTTTTTTATAATATAAAATTAATACTATTATATATATTCACTGAAATTTACATGCATTTTTTTATCATTAAAAAAAATTCTTATTTCACTAAGGCATGAGAAATATTTCAAAGGAAATTTAGAATACAGATGCAGCAAAAATTGGTTTTTACATAATGACTAAACTCAAACTCTCAGTAGAATTAGAAGAGTTTCTTTGTTGGAAATTAAAATTTTGACATCTCATCTCCGTAATTGCAAACTAGCTCCAAAGTCTACTCTTCACTTCCTCACTCAAATTTGTTGAAGAAATTCCTCAAACCAAATTTATACACATCCAAACACTAGATCCAATAGACTTATCTCTCCCATGTTGATATGGCGAACTAATACGTCGGTTTCAGAAATAATCTCCAAGGTTTGCCAGGTCACCAGTGCCAGAGCTCGCCCGTCTGTGGGTACACCAGAGCTCGCCCTATACCTTGGAATCTGGTCAAGGCTCGAGAGCTCGCCCGACCTACCGGAGCTCGCTGGGAGCTCGTCCATAGGCTCACTCGTTAGTCAATAGGATCCTGATGGCGCGCTCTTTTTCCCTCCGTCCGGTTTGTCCACAAGGGTGGTTTACGGTGAGGTTTTTAATGAGGCCCATCTAGTCTAAGGCATAGTAGTAGGACGAGGCGCGGTAAGGGAAGCGGTGTGAGAGATCAAGACGAGGGTAAGGAGCTCTCGTCAACACCGGAAGCCACATAGGCTCGTAAGGTGCCGTCTCACACTCGCACACCTATAAATAAGACCTCTCTTGTACTATTCAGACAATTCTCACAATTCTGAAAATCAATACAATCCCTATTACAATATTTCTCTCTCTAAGCTCTCTTCTCTCCCTCCCCAAGAACACAAAATCATAAGATTATTGTTTGATAGGATTAATATGTTGTAAAGCCACATAAACAAACATCGATTAACAAATTCTATCAACAATTTGGCGCTAGAAGGAGGGTCGGGCCGGCTCATTTCGAATCTGAAAAATTAAAAAATTCAAGAACAAAAAAGTTAGGGTTTGGTTGAAGGTTTGAAGATTTGAAGATTTGAAGGTGTTCTTGATAAAACTCAAGAACACTTGAAGATACACACACACCCTCATCCCTTGAACGAAGAACCCAGATTTCCAGACAAGAACCCGAGTCTTCGGATTTCACGAAATCGATCCGGAACAAGTTTTCAAACGTGTGCGTGCACACGAATAAACCGAATTTCGGACAATTCGTCACACGCGAGGCTAGACGAAAACTTGCACAGCTCCGCCTAAGCTGGACGATAACCACTCAGGCGACCTCCCTCCACTTCGACGCCCTTCAGCAAGTTACCCCCTCCGAAACCCAAAAATGGCTAACACTCGAGCCGCCAAGGGACAGGCCTCCGCAACTGCGGGAAGGTCTAAAGGGGGCGATCAAAACCAGGCCGAGGTGGAGACCTCACGCCAGGTGGTGGAGACATCACAACCACCTCCCCAGAAGAGCACCGCAGCTCCGCGACCTCCGCGAATTGCGGTGACCCAGGAAGACTTGGCCCCCGCTCTGAGGGACCTGGTCAGCAATCCTGACGAGCTCCAACGCACCATCGCGACCCTACAAAGGTTGCAGCAGCGACAGCAGGACGAGCTCGCCCTAGTACCCAGGCGAGCTCCAGCCGCCGAAACCAGGGAGCAGACCAGGCCCACCCAGGGCACCCAAACCAGGGGAGACTACAGCGTACTCCCCACCGAGCAGGAGGCGAGCTCGGCACAAACTCGCCAGCGCAGGGAGAGGACCGGCAAAGCCAAAATGGTGGAGGAGGGTCCCGCTCCTTACACTGGAAGGGAGTCGGCCTACACCGGGGCATCTGGCACCCACCAATCTCAAAGGAGGGAAGTCCTCCAAGGCCGCCTGGGCCCGAGGTACGAAGAAAATGAGCGTACGGCAGTCCCAGCTGCGTCCCATGGGGACTCCGACCAGCAGCCACGCAGGTCAGCCCACGAAAGGCTGAGGAGGCCCGCCACTGACCGGTTAGGCCCCCACGGCGGATGCCAGTTCCAGCCCGCCACTGAGAGGTCACCCCAGAGTGAGGCACCTCGGGGACGTGCGTCCGCGAGACGCACGACCTTTGAGCACCCTCCGCCGGAGGTGACCCGAGATGACGAGCTGGCCTCACTGAAAAAGGCCGTTGAAATGCTACAAGCACAAGTAGCAGCCAAGTCTGGAGGACCTGACGCCACGACTCTCCCCACCTCTCCATTGGCACCTGCCATCCTCCGCGCACCGGTCCAGAAGAAAATTCAGTTCCCGGTGATGTCCGCATACGAAGGCGAATCGGACCCAGAAGTCCACCTGGCCAAGTACGCGGATTTCATGATTTCGGTCGGCGCCACCGACCCCACCCAGTGCCAGAACTTCCCGCTGACCCTAGGGGACCGAGCTCACTGCTGGTTCTCTTCACTCGCCCCGGGGTCAATCTGCTCATTTGGCCAACTCTCGCAGGAGTTCCTGGCCCACTTCTCTGGGTTAGGATCCTACCTCACCCAGAAGCACTGGCTCGCCAACATCCATCAAGGCGAGAGCGAAACCGACCAGCAGTACCTGGAAAGGTTCGACAAGATTCTGCTGGAAGGCGAGCCGGTAAGCGAAGACACCAAGGTCGTCGCATCGATGACCGGACTCAGGAGAGGCACCGACCTCTGGAAGGAGATGCACCTCGCATGTCCCAACACTTACAGCGAATTCCGCCACAAGGCAGGGGTGTTTATGGCTATGCAGGAGGCACTACTGAAAGAAGTTGGTGCCCACGAGGAAAGAAAGCCCTACGGGAAGAAGTCCAGGGGCACCTACAAAGCTCCCCGGAACTTAAAGGCCTTTGGCGAGGGAGACGAGCTCAAAGAAAAGCTCAACCAGGTCCTCACTGTCTCCGTCGACCATGTCTTCACTGCCGTCCAAGGCAAGGCCATGCTGGAGGAGCCAAGGCGGATCCGCCAGGACCGCACGAAGCTCAACCCCAACAAATTCTGTGCCTACCATCAGGCCATCGACCACTTCACCAGCGAGTGCCGAGACCTCCTCAAGCAACTCTAGAAATTTTACGAGGAGGGGAAATTGGCCGAGTTTGTGACGAAGGCCCCAGCTAAGAGACCGAGGTTCGAGAGGAGGGCTACCTCCGATGACGAGGAGGAGGAAGCAGACCAACCTGGTCCCCATCACAGACGGAGGGCACCTCCCCAACCTCGGCAAAATATGGAGCCGACTCGGGAACTCTTGGTTCTTGAGGAGGAGATCGGAGCTGCAGGAGGTCTCCAGGACGGGGGATCCTCCATATCCAGGAGAAAGAGGAAGGCCGAAATCCGGGCCATAAACCAAGTCCAGGAAGGCAGCTCCGGCCCCAGATCCGTCTCACAGCTCGCTGACGAGCTGATATTTTCTTCAGTGGACCTGGAGGGGGTACTGATGCCCCACAACGACTCGTTGGTGATAACCGCCGACATCATGAACGTCCGAGTTCACAGGCTACTTGTGGACACCGGCGCATTCACCAACATCCTCTTCAAGTCCACCTTGGATGCCTTAGGTGATTTTGAGTCGTACCTAGAACCTAGCAATGCTAGGATAGTGGGGTTCGGAGAAGCTGTAACCGTCCCCCTAGGTAGTGTTAGGTTGAGCGTCCAACTTGTATCGGCTGAGGACCCCGAAAGGAGACTGACTAGGCTCACAGATTTCCTAGTTGTCGACCAGCAGTCCTCCTACAACGGGTTCCTTGGTCGTCCGTTTATTAATGAATTCAAAGTGGCGTGTTCGACCTACTACTACTGTTTAAAATTCCCAACCCCAAAGGGTGCCGGAACTATAAAAGGTGACCAGAAAAAGGCCCGAGAGTGTTTACTCCAAATCAAAGATGGCCGGGTCAAGAAGTCCGTTACACAAGTCCACATCCTCGAAGAGGACGTACAGATCCCTGCAGACGAGCCAAACATTCTAGACGTCATCTCGATCGAAACTGAGATGATGGAGGTAGGCGATCTGTCAGAAATCAACCAAGGCAATGGACCTGTGCAAGACACACAACCGACACCAATGGAGGACGTGGAAGAAACCCAAGTGTTGAGACCTGCGCAGGGGTCGGTAGCTGCGCAGGGACAGCAGCCTACTCCCATGGAGGTAGCTGATAAGGCCCAGGGTGGGGGACCTGCGGGAGGTCAAGAACCAACACCCATGGAAGTTGACCCAACTCCCCAAATCACCACACCATCCCAAGCTGACAGACCACCGGAGGCGTTCACAACCGACGAGCTCGCCCAAGCTGAAAGCTAACCCGATGACCTCGAACCGCGCATAGGCCACGAGCCTGCGCAGATGTCACAAGGGGAGTGGGACGAGTTCATCAGCCACCCGAGGTGGAAAAGTCAGAAGAGAAAAGTAACCCCCATGGAGGAGCTGACGGCGCTCCCAGTGGACCCGGAAAGGGACTTAGAACTTTTCATCGGTTCTGAGTTACCTGAACAGTACCGGTCGAGGATGGAGCTGTTCTTAATGACCAACCTGGACGTGTTTGCCTGGTCCCACGAAGACATGACGGGGATCCCGTTGGAACATGCTTGCCACAGGCTTAACATAGATCCGACGAAGAGACCCGTACGCCAAAAGCGAAGAAAATATGGACCAGACAAGTACGCAGCTCTAACAGTTGAGGTGGGGAAGTTGTTAGACAACAAGCTCATCAAGGAGGCTTTGTGTCCGCAGTGGGTCGCAAACCCCGTCCTGGTGAAGAAACACAACGGGACGTGGAGACTCTGCATTGACTTCACGGACCTGAACAAAGCATGCCCGAAGGACAACTTCCCACTACCTCACATTGACCAGTTGGTGGACAGCACCGCCATGAGATGATGACATTCATGGACGCTTTTGCGGGCTATCACCAAATAGCTCTACACCCAGATGACCAGGAACACACGGCGTTCTACACCAACAAGAACATGTATTGCTGGGAAAGGATGCCTTTCGGACTCATCAACGTCGGAGCCACCTACCAAAGATTGGTGAACAAAATGTTTGACCAACACATCGGCGAATCCATGGAGGTGTACGTGGACGACATAGTTGTCAAGAGTTTGAGAAAGGAGGACCACCTGGACCACCTGAAACAGACCTTCGACATACTGCGCCACTACAACATGAAGTTGAACCCCAAGAAGACCAGCTTTGGAGTGCACTCTGGGAAGTTCCTAGGGCACCTAGTTAGCCAGCGGGGGATCGAGGTCAACCCAACACAGGTCCAATGCATAATTGAGATGGGGATACCCGACTCCATCCAAAAAATTCAAAGGCTGACAGGGTGCATGGCAGCCCTTAACAGATTCATCTCCAGGTCCGGCGACAGAAATCGTCCATTTTTCGAGGCAATTAAAGCAAACACACGGAGGTACAAAGAGGCGGCCAAGGCCAACAAGCTCCACCTCAAAAACCACTTCGTCTGGACAAATGAATGCCAACGAGCCTTCGAAGATATCAAAACATACCTAGTGGATACACAGGTTCTGTCGAAGCCAATACCTGGAGAGAAGCTGTATCTGTACCTAGCCGCGTCGGAGGTGGCCATCAGCTCCGTCCTGGTCCGAGAAGAGGCGAAAACACACCTCCCAGTGTACTACGTGAGCCAAGTCTTACATGAAGCTGAGTTGCGGTACACCCCAACAGAGAAGCTGGCTTATGCACTGGTGATGAGTGTTAGAAAATTGAGGCCTTACTTCTTTGACCATCCGGTAGAGGTGCTGACAACGTTCCCACTGCGTCAAATACTACAGCGCCCAGACACTGCCGGACGCCTGCTGAAATGGTCGCTGGAGATTAGCCAATACGGTATAACCTACGCACCCCGAACAACGATCAAGGGACAAGCACTGGTCGACTTCATCATCGAGCTAACTTTCCCACAAGATCCGACGAGGGGGCGTATAGCTCCGTGGCATCTCTATGTGGACGGGTCATCAACTAGCATGGCTGTAGGCGCCGGCGTGGTCCTGATCAACCCAGACAGACAAGTCTTCACCTCCGCAATTCGGTTCGACTTTCGAGCAACCAACAATGAGGCAGAATATGAAGCGTTAATAGCAGGACTTAGGCTATCATTAGCTGTGGGGGCAACCAATCTTCAAGTTTTCAGAGATTCCCAACTAATAATATCCCAAGTCCGGGGGGAATATGAGGCAAAAGACCAGCAGATGATGATCTACCAGAAGATAGCCGCGCATCTGATCTCGATGTTTACACAAGTTTACATCAATCAAATACCGCGGCTAGAAAACACGCAAGCAGATGCTCTAACCCGGCTAGCTACTAGCAACGGCGAAGCCGAATTCACGGAGGTTGTGATCACCACACTGAAAAACCCCTCGACATCCGATTACAAGATAAATCAGACCTCGAGTGGGGGGCAAGAGGATAGTGAAGATGGTGAAGATTGGTGCACTCCAATCCGAAAATACTTAGCAGACGGAACAACCCCCGTAGACACCTGGGAAGCCAGCCGGTTAGTAAAGCAAGCTGCCAGATATACGCTGCTGGATGGCCAGCTCTATAAACGTGGATTCTCTCTACCCTTACTCAAATGCCTAACTAGGAAGCAGGGGTCCGAAGTGTTAGAAGAAATTCACGAGGGAATTTGTGGGAGTCACGCTGGGGGGCAAGCATTGGCATATAAGACGATCAGACAGGGCTACTACTGGCCCACTCTTCGCAAGGATGCCATCAGCTTCGCTCGAAGATGCCGAAAGTGCCAACTTTTCGCACCTAACATCCACTCCCCAGCCAACCAGCTCAAGTCGGTTTTCAGCCCATGGCCTTTCGCGAAATGGGGTATCGACTTGATCGGCCCATTTCCACCTGGTAGAGGCGGTGTAAAGTTCGCTGTTGTAGCAGTAGACTACTACACTAAGTGGGCTGAGGCCGAAGCTCTCACAACCATAACCCAAGAAAGAATGATCGGCTTCATTTGGAAAAACCTGATCTGCAGGTTTGGACTCCCGCAGTCGGTCATCACTGATAATGGAAGGCAGTTCGACGGACAGAAGTTGAGGGACTTCTGCAGTTCATGGAACATCAAGAAGCACTACTCAACTCCATATCACCCCCAGTCGAACGGCCAAGTCGAGGCGGTAAATAAAATCCTGAAACACATATTGAAGCTCCGCCTCGAAGAAAATAAGGGGAGCTGGGCAGACGAACTCCCGGAGGTCCTATGGTCCTATAGAACTTCCTATAGTGCCAGCACCGGAGAAACCCCGTTTGCCCTAGCCTTCGGGACTGAAGTCGTGGTCCCGGTAGAAGTCCAGAACAAGACTTGGAAGGTGGTGGGATATGATGAAGAAAAGAATGATGAAGCCTTGGCAGTAGAAAAAGATCTGATCGAAGAGACCAGAACTTCATCAGAAATGAAAAACGCCACCTACAAGCGCAGAGCGGAAAGATATTACAACTCTCAGGTTCGAGACCGAAAGTTCAAGGTCGGAGACCTGGTGTTGAAAAAGAAATTGATGGCCCCACCAGGTGTATTTGGTTCAAATTGGGAAGGACCATTCCGGGTCACTGCATCCTGGCCGAACGGTACCTATGATCTAGAAGACGCAGAAGGCAAAGCTTCGTCATACACCTGGAGCTCGACACATCTAAAAAAGTTCTACCAATAGACTATAATTCTGTAATAGACTAGTCGAAGGTTGGCATCAGAAATGTAGATGGCAACCGATATAAATTACGTTGCTGAAAAAATTCAGAAAAATTCCCAAGTGTTTGGACCTGCGCAGCTCCCCAACCAGGCGAGCTGCACTTGGTCGCCCACTACTCCTGGTGGCTCGCCAAACCTAGCTCGCCCACTTGCACAAAAAAAAAAAAAATTGTAATGTGCAAGGACCAAGGTCCCAAACATTGTAATTAAATAGCTCGAAGGCAAAGGCCAAAGTGCCCAAGGTCGCGAAGGTACCCTTCCTAAAGGGTTGCTAAGCACCTACTGCCACAAGTTAGAAAAATTCGCGAAAAAGACAGAAACGTCTAAGACAAGGTTCATGAAACCCAATGGCCCAACGTGAATCAATCGAAGTGCAGTTCGCCGCCCTAAGTGGCCTAAGATGAACGATTCGTGGCCCTAAGTGGCATAAGACGAAGAATACGCACTCTCAAAATAGAGGTACAATTCGTAGTCGAAAGTGACGTAAAATGAACGATTCGCTTCTCAAAGTAGAATAAGACGAACAATTACGTACCAGGAAAATAAACAAGAACGAGCTATCTTAAGAAATTATAACGTAAAAGCGCAAAAACATAAATGAAAAAGTTGGACAAAAAATGCTCGACTTATATTCAAAAGGATACTTAAGAGATTTTCAAGCCAAAAATATACTTGAAAAAATCCTAAGTATGAGTAGTGGTGCTGGCCACAAAGGCCGACCAGCTAGCCGTCTTTGAATTACAAAAAGCTCCTTCTGGGCGAGCTGCACGTGCCCGGCGAGCTAAATCTACTTGGACAAAAAGTAAAGACTACAAAAATGGAGCTCCTTCTGGGCGAGCTCCGCAACCCGGCGACCTACTACAACTTGGAAAATGTAAACTAAACTAAGAAAGCAGTAATAAAGGGAGCCTAAGACTCGGGGGCGACCTGGCGAATGGGCATGGCGAGCTCGGCATCAGGAGTGATATTCCCAGAGAGTCCGCTTGTGCCGAGCTCGCTAATGGTTATCATCGCGTCCCCGCAGACCTCCTGCATCTGCTCCATCGTCGGCGGGGCCTTATCTCCAGCATCCCCCTCTGCACCCTCAGTCTCTTGGGCGAGGTCGGCAGTCAAGACCTACTTCGTCTGGATAATGTTGAATTTCAGACGAGCAGCATCGAGATTGATCCCATAGCCCGCGAGGTCCCCGATGTTCAATTTCATGCCGGGGGGGATCGAGGACTTCTCCAGACAGTCCTCAAACTCGCTGACGAGGGCTTCCCACTCGCTGTCATTGTTAATCCGCGCCCATTGGAAGGAGCGGATTACCTCAGCAAAATAGAGCATGAAGCCCTTGTCAGTGGCCACCACCTCGGCGAGCTCAAGAGCCTCGGGCGTTATGGCAGTGTCGGAACGGCCCCTGAGCTCGGCGATCTCCAGAGCCTGAGTGGCAACCTCCTCCCGCAGCTTGCGGCACTCTTCAGAATTCCCCCGGCTCTGATCCCGGAGGAGCCCTACCTCAACCCGGGTCAAGGCGAGCTCCTCCTCCCGAGCAGCGAGCGTCTGGCGAGCTGTTTCCAATTCGGCCTGTTGTTGGCGGAGGTCGGCCTGGAGTTTTTCTGCCTTCTTAATTGAAAGCCGCTCCGCCTCCAGCGAGGCCTTCGCTTTGGACTCCGCCCTCGCGAGCTCCTCAAGCGCCTTCTTCCGCTCGTCGCCCACCTTAGTGAGCGCTTTATTCGTATCGTGGCAAGCTCTATCTGAGGCGGCGATATCATCGCTGACGAGCTGAGCCGCCGCTATCGCTGCGCAGGCGTAGTGCATTGCCAGCCTCGCCCTGTCAGCAAGCCTCTGCCTCTCGATCATCCCGAGCTCCGAAGCGGAGAGATATTTAGGGGCCTCGGTAAAAACCCGGTGAGCTGCCCCATCGGGAAGGTCCCTCGATAAATTCAGGGCCCGGCACCGCTCGGCGACATGGAGAGGCTCAGGTCGCTGCGGGAACTCGGCGGGAGTGTACCTGCACATACTCAGATCAGTTAGCAAAAACCAAGGAGATTGCCAAGGCTTCCAACTCAAAAGAGGTCGCCCACTTACCCAAACCTATCGGGGTTGAGCCCGAGCAGGGTATCGTCCCGAATAGGGACCCCATAGGGAGGCGGCGAGGGCGCACTCTGAGGAGTTGGAGGCGCTGGAGAAGGTCGAACAGTAAGAGCTCGCCCGGACCCCGTCTGGCTTGATCCAGAGCCGCCCTCAGCCCTGGCTCGCTTGGCGAGACGAGTCTCCTCCTCACTCGCTCGCGAGCCATCTCCCCGATGGAGAGCTCGCTTCGTCTGATGGGGCGGAGGTGGTTGGACACCCCGTTCAGGACCTGAACCTCGGCCCGCCCCTTTTTTGGCTCCGGCGACCTTCTCCTTTGTCGGGGGAGGTACCGTGGTCTTCTGAGAGCTAGAGCCCCCAGCCTTCTCAGCGGCTTTGGCGAGCTCTAGTTTCTTGGTAGCGTCCAAGACCGCCCCCGAAGGGATGCCTTCCCTCCCCGGACGAGGCTTGCCCATCTTCAGCTGCCGATCTAGGAAGTGATAAGCTTCGGGAACCTCAACGGGCGGGAGCTCGTCAATAGGACCTGCACCTGTACAACAAACAACCAAGTCAGTTCGGCGACCTCGACATACAAGACAGCGAGCTCTGGATGCTCGATAATGGAAAGGTGCAAAACCTTGAGCGGCGAGGTGGTGTGGCGAGGTGATGAGACCGGTGAGCTGGCGGTAGTGGTGTTCACACAGATGTTCGATCTCACGGTCCTTTTTCTCCCGCAAGCAACACACCGTCCGCACAAACTTGAAACCTGTCGAAACTGCCGGTCTCCCGCGGCTCGACTTGTGGTGCTTCAAACCTGCAAAAAGATAGATTAGATCAGTAATCTAATCCGATGCACACACACTAAGGTACGCCACCTACAGCTCGCCTCCCCGTAGGTCTCGGGGGTAGGAATGCGCCCTCCGCGGCCATTGGAAGCTCGCCAATCCCCCCCGATGAAAAAGAACTGCTCTTTCCAATCCCGAACTTTGTTAGGGAGGTCGCCTAAAAATTTGCCCCCCGGGCGAGCTTGAAAAGAGTAATATCCCTTCCCCTCCCTCGCTTGTCTAATCACGATGAAGAGCTCGTTAATCTCCGCCGTGCTCAGCCGGTTTTCATAACCCTCAAGGCCGAAGACAGTCAGGGCGGCCAACAAATTGCTCCATGCATTCGGAGTGAGTTGGGTGATAGCGAGGCTCGTGTCCGCCAAAAATTGCCCAATTATGGGGTGGAGGGGAAGGGTGAGCCCTGCCTTCAGGGTGTGGTAATTCATGGCTGTGAGCCCAGCAGGGGGGAGGTCGGCTCGCTCTTTCTCCTCGGCAGGATACATAAAAATGTCCAGCGGGATGCGGAACCGCCTCCGAATATCCGGAAGGGCGAACTCGCTCATGATGCTCTCCACCCCGTTGGCCTTGAGATCAGACTTGCCGGCGGCTTTTCGAATCGGAGCTCACCGGGGTAGGGGGAAGCTCGTCCCATGAGTCCTCACATATTCACCCCAGTCGAAATCATTTACGACCTCGGCGGAGACTTGATATTCAGGGAGCTTGGGAAAGGGAAACTCGATAAAACGGAGGTACTCGTATGTGACCTCCATCCCCGTATCCTCATCGACCTCTTCGTCGACCTCACGGGCCAGCACGCCAGCAAGGTCATCGGCCCTGACCTCGGTGACCTCCTCCTGGGCCTCTTCAGCGAGAGTCGCTGCTCCCCCGTGAGCTCGCTCTGAGTAATCCTAGAGTTCGCGGAGGGGTGATTCCTCAGCAGAACTAGTAGCTTGCTCGCTGGAGTCAGAGCGAACTGACCCCGAGAGCTCGCTACTGTCTGGGGAGGTTTCAGAGCTCGCCCCAGAGCTCGAGGAGAGGACCACAGGTGTTACTTGGGGGTTTGGAAGGTCATCGGTCATTTGTCCTTTGCCCAGGTCACGACTCGGGGGGGTATGGCTCGAGGAGTTCTCAGACATAATGAAGGCGTTCGAAAATGTAGAACAAGGAAAGAGAGAGGAGAAATCCGGGTCTCTACCTTGGCAGGCACGTCTAGAGCAGAGGATTGATCGCCGGAAATGCGCTCTGAGAAATGAAGGAAGCAAAGTGAGGAAATTCTTCGTTTTCGCCTATTTATAGGCGCGGGGCACAAGCTCGAAATTCCCGAAAGAC
>JAPKLY010000288.1:196742-307201 GCA_026898435.1 Prunella vulgaris | reverse complement strand
TTATAAACTGTTTAACTTTTTAAAAATGAACTTGAGTTGCACCGTGTAACTGGTGCACATAAGACTAATCTTTTACTAAGAATTTGCATATTAAAAAAAATTAGCATATAAGTCAAATATAATTTTGTATAGAAGGCAAGAGTTGCATCAAGTTTCACATCACCAAATAAATCACAAATATTCATATACTGCAGTACTTTTTATAATCACCAAATAAATTCCAAAAGTTCATATATCGTAAAATTGAACAAAATACAATAAGAAATTGAAATTGGAAACAAAATCCCAAATTGGTCATGACTTTAGAAATAAATGGCAGACGATTTTATAATAAAATAATAAATAATTGGAAAGAAGTAGACAAAATGATCGACATGCATCGCCGACATTAAAATGCGTATTAATCAGAACCACCTATATCATGATCATGTCCATATATATGTGATCGACATCTTCTTCCAAGGCATTTAATTCAACTTCAATTTTCGTAATATCATTATTTTTTAATTATTCTAATTATCATGTAGTTTTTGTATTAGTAAAAGTACCATAATTTTGCATCGGCTTAAAACTTATCAGTAACACTTCACTGAAATAAGATTTTAATATTTCTAATTACACGATGTATGGTATATATGTTGTCTCTCACTCTCACACACATACATACATATATATATATATACTAATTAAATTATGTACGTTGTTTTGATTTTTTACTATATAATATTATGCTTATCTTATATCAATTTATATTATTAGCTAGAATAAAATATTATATTCAGAAGAAAAATAACAAAATGTATTAGGTTTCAACATGTGAGTTGTAGTTGAGATTTTGAATTTTAAATAATAAAAAAGCAAAACAAAACATAATGAGGATTACAAAGTACTATCAAATATCCTTTTAGGTGAACCTAAACCAACAATCCCTTGGTGTTTCAACTGATAGGATTAACATTATATGTCTCACTTATGTTAAATTAATTGTCTATAGCACATGTCTTATACTAATTGATTGTTTTTTTTTTTTTTTAATACACGTGAAAAGCATTAAAAACATGCAATAAAAGTACATGACGAAATAACTAATTAAAATTTATCGGACAACTTATAATAGGACCTTTAATTTGTGTAAAAAAATTATTTTAGTGTATCATACCCCTGTTTCACTATTTTTCAGTAAATAACATTAATTACCCCTAGACACAGTTGATTTGTGATTATGTGGGCAGAAATTTTTGGATAATGTATATTCATCTTTCGAAGGGATCTCTTCAATAAAATGATAAGATTAACCACATATATATATCATATGCATTAAAAATCAAGGTTGTAAAAGTCGAAAATCGATAATCGTACGCTTTTTGGCCGCCTAGTTTTTTTTTTTTAATCTTTTTTAAAAATATAAAAATGCAAAGGCGGCCCGCCTAGACCCGAAAACACTTAGAATTGCCGATTTTGCAGAAATCGGGTCGGCAATTTCTACATCACTGTTAAAAATAATAAAATAAAAAATGAAATATCATGACAAAGTAGGTAAATAAATAAAAATTCTTGACCAAACAGCATGCCTCAATCCAACACGAAGTTGCATTGAAATTAATTAGTAATTAGAAGATATTGTATATACTTCAACAAAATATACTTAAAAATCCATTTCTCAGTTTTAACATGCATGGATTGGAGGAAGATCCTACTAAATTGAAGTTTGTACCACTGATCAATCCCTGATTTTGGACCACTGACTACATGACTTTCTTTTAATTATTTAATTTAAATGTTTTAGTAATTATGTTGGTACGTTTGGCTTAAAAGATAAAATTGTTTATCCGTCGAAAATATGACATAAATAATTTATACTTAAAATTTTGACATAAATAATTTTAATTATTGAATAAATGTACCATGTATGGAGTTATGTCCTCTATAAAATATAAATTTAAAATATAAAGTGAGAAATCCAGTAGCAATGTGAATCCACTTAATTAAGTTTAGAACATATTAACTTGATTAATTACACAAACTATTGAGAAACTTATAACTTTTGACTTCTTTTAATATTACAATTACTATTTTCGCTTCAAATTTTAACATTAACATCACCTTCGCGGAAATGTATTGTGCATACTAGCAATCCTATTTTTTTTTTTTAATCAAGGGTCATGTGCATCAATTGTACGACCCATGTATAAAATGTGTAGTTTAATAATGGGAATTTTTTTAGCCATTTTTATTTGATTAAATTCTTTTTCATCATGTAATGTCACACAACTCTTTTTTAGTCATTTTAATAATTGTTTTATATAAATATATTTATTTAATAAAATTTAGTACCAAATTAGAGCATTGTGACCACTAATGAAGTTCATTTTCATCCATTCAAATTATTCTCACATGAAATTATAAATCTTTTAGTGTACACTATAAAAGACAGTGAGCAGAAAGAATTGTGAAAACACCTCGCCTGAAAATATATTTTGCATATCAAGCATTGAGATTACTAATGATGTCAATTCTCAGCAATTCCAATTAAATTTTTTGCATTTATGAGCAGTATGCATGCTTGCAAAATTTCAAAATAAATAAAAAAACATCTTATTCAGTAACGTGACTAGAATACAATTTGATCATATAGTCAATAACTATTTTTCATAATTTTTTTAATAATTGAAATGTTTAGATTAGATTAAATTGAGAATGTGAGATAAAATAATTGAAACGTGCATATAAATACAAATTAAAAAATTGTGATTCGAACCGATCCAAGATCCGTGCGGGGATTAATATATACTCCTATAAATTAAGTTTAAAGTGCAGAGTCACTTTATTTTTTAATAAATAAAGTGACATTTGTCCATGAATTCACATGCATTGGTGATATTTATTTTTTCCGGAAATTGGAATACGACAGATTATACTTCCTTTCCCCGTCGGCTAGTTCCGCCGCTTCCGCATGCACTGCGCGTGTCCGTATCACCGTAAAAAAGAAAATCCCTAAAATGTCCCTCGGCCGCAATTCATCATATCCCACGATTAACACGTGATGAAATATACCGACCTCTCTCTCTCTCTCTCTCTCTCTCTTTAGCGCGCGGCTACACCCACTTAACTCTACTGTCTCCTTCTCTATATATATATTTCTCTCTCTTCCACCACCGCTTAATCCATCATCACAATGTACTTCTCTCTCCTCCTCTCTCTAGCCCTAGGGTTTCTCCTGCTCTCTCTCCTCTCCGCCCCGACCCGCCTCCACCTCAAGCTCCGAAAATTATCTTCCACTTTTACCCCTCCCAGCCTCGGCGGCCTCGTCTCCTTCTACAAGAACCGCCACCGCTTGCTCAGCTGGTACACCGAGCTGCTATCCGAGTCGGCGACGCAGACGATCGTGGTGCACCGCCTCGGTGCGCCGCGGACGATCGTGACCGCTAATCCGGACAACGTGGAGTACATCTTGAAGACCAACTTCGCCAACTTCCCCAAGGGGAAGCCTTTCACGGAGCTGTTGGGGGATTTTCTCGGCCGTGGGATCTTCAACGTGGACGGGGACACGTGGAGCGTCCAGCGCAAGTTAGCCAGCCACGAGTTCAGCATGAAGTCCCTGAGAGTGTTCGTGGTGAAGGTTCTGGAAGATGAGGTGGGCACGAGGCTGATTCCGATCCTCCGGAATGCGGCGGACAACGGCGCCGTTTTGGACATGCAGGACGTGCTGAGGAGATTCGCCTTCGATACTATTTGTAGAGTGTCGCTCGGGTTGGACCCTTGCTGCCTGGATCTTTCCAGGCCGGCGCCGCCGCTCTCGGCGGCGTTCGACGGTGCATCGGGGATCTCCGCCATGCGCGGGACGGCGCCCCTGGGGGCCGTCTGGAAGCTGAAGAGGCTGCTGAATGTGGGGTCGGAGAAGGATTTGAAAGATGCGGTGAGGCTCGTGCATGAGTGCGTTGGTGAGATGATCGAGTTGAAGAGAGAGAAAATGGATGGGAATGGGAGTGATCTGTTGTCGAGATTCTTGGAGTCTGGGCTTGATCATGAGATGGTGAGAGATATGGTGATAAGTTTTCTGATGGCGGGAAGAGACACCACCTCCGCCGCCATGACGTGGCTGTTCTGGCTCCTCACCGGTCACAGGAGCATCGAGGCTCAGCTGGTGGAGGAGGTTGGGGGCGGCGGCGATCGGCGGTTCGGCTTCGATGACCTGAAAGAGATGAGTTTCGTGAAAGCTTGTCTTTGCGAATCAATGAGGCTTTACCCTCCGGTGGTGTGGGACTCAAAACACGCGGCGAGGGACGATGTTTTGCCGGACGGGACGCCGGTCCGGAGAGGGGACCGGGTGACGTACTTCCCGTACGGAATGGGGAGGATGGAGGAGGTGTGGGGGAAGGACCGGCTCGAGTTCAGACCGGACCGGTGGATGGACGAGAATGGGGCGGTGAAACCGGTGAGCCCGTACAAGTTCCCGGTTTTCCAAGGCGGTCCAAGGGTGTGCCTTGGGAAAGAAATGGCGTTCACCCAAATGAAATACGTGGTGGCGTCGGTGTTGGACCGGTTCGAGCTGGTGCCGGTTCGTTCGGATGCGCCGGTTTTTGTTCCGCTGCTGACGGCTCATATGGCTGGTGGGTTCAACGTTAGGGTTCGGCGGAGGGTACTGCTGCATATATAATTAATTGATGAAGGGAAAAGAAGAGTAGTGTGGCGTTTTATAAGGAAAAAGTATTTTGTTAATAGAGTTGAAATTAATATTGAGAGAGCGGATAATAATAATATAAAAACGCATAAATAGTTGAGTATGTCACGTGTGCTACAGATACCTGGTATCATATGTTGTACGCGCCGTGTTAATTAGTTACTTCTTTTTTCTCAAGCAGGCAAGCTTAGTTTATTTTGTACACGCCACCTCATTTTATTTTAGAATAAATGGTAAATTAACTTTCAAGAAAATCTTGTATTTATTTAAAGTGACTGAATTATAATAAAATATAATTATATTTTTAATAAAGTAATAAATATTTGTAATAAAAATATTATTACTAATTAAAATATTTGTTAATAGATTTTTAATAAAATATAATAATAATTTTAAAAAAACAATAATAATAACCACTTTGATAAAAATATTATCACTTTTAAAAGTGTATCATGAGACCACACAAGACTTACTTTAATTTTATATTACAATTTAAAAGGAACAAAATTTTGTGTATGAAATATGATAGGTCGTCACTCACATATTGATACAAAAATAATGCACTATTTTCAAATAGATATAATATGCAAAAAAATATAATTTTATTATTCAACTTATGTTTACACTATTATAAAATTTTGTACCTATTTAAAAATAGTACATTACTTGTGTACTAATTGTGATTATTTCAAATATTATTCATTATATTATGAAACTATTTTAAAGTATTAAATATCTATTCAAGAATATTAATAATTTTATGAGAATTATAAAAAACGATATATGTGTGTGGGTGGTATTATATTTTAAAATTTTGTTATTCTTTTATCCAATTTTTTATACTTCTTGATTAATTTTTTTATATTCTTAATTAAATATTTGATTATATAAAACAGTTTCATAATAAACTTATCATGAATTATTTTCATGTAAAATCAACTCGTTACATAACTTACATTACATAATTTAAATTTTTAGGATTAATTTTAAATTGGTATATTTTTAAAGCACTATTTTAAAATTATTACAAAATTTTTACATAATAGAGTAAATATGAGTTGAATAACATAATTTTTTATGCTGTATATTTTACCAATTTAAAAATAGTGCTTTAAAATGTACAATTTCACAACTACCCCTAATTTTTATTAGATATTCAAAAGAGAAAACTTTTTGTTAAACCCCAACTTCATAATATTTATATATTTACATTAAAAAAAAAGCTACTCTCATTCAAAAGTTCCCATAATTTGTTGTAGTTATTTTCATTATATGTTATAATAAAAAGATATATTTTAAATAAATAGAATAATAAAATACATTTTGAAAAATACACACAAAATTAAAAGACTATATTTTGTATGAAAATTATTCATGATAAGCCTATCATGAAATTATTTTAAAGTATCAATCAAATATTTCATCAAGAGTATTAAAAATTGGGTCAATAGTATTATATTTTATTGTTGTTTATTTTTTAACTCAAATTTTTTATACATCTGATAAATTTTTTAACATTCTTAATTAAATATTTTATATTTTAAAATAATTTCATAATAAATATATCATAATTCATTCTCACATAAAACCTACACAATAAAAATAAATTTTACAATAAAACGAATTCAAAATATACCATGCATGCCTTATCTTTTATGAAAGAAGAGATTAGATCTTTTTGTGGACAACAAACCACGAAATTTAAAAAAAATATATATATATATATATATCCATTGAGAATAGAAAACTCTAACTCCAATATGTGCATGAGATAAAATCAAAACAATACACTCGAAAAGTTGGTCAAATGATAAAAAGGAGAGTAGTTCGAATATAACTTCGTCTCTTAATCGTTTGTTAAATATTGTATATAATTTAAAATCTATCTATGCCGACTTTCTTGATTGAGCCCACTCGTGTGGTTTAAGAAGATAGTGTGATCGTATTGTCAAGAAACATAATCAAAATAATTTCAATAATTAACACTTGTGGAAATTGTAATTCTTCGCAAAAACCTCTCTCTCTCTCTCTCAATTTTGACGTAAACTTTTCATTCGCATAAATAACTGTAGAATATATAAGAGAAATCAATTCATATGAAAGAAAAATATTAATTTGTAGGTTACACTATATTTTTTTTATAAGTAAAGATTTTATTCCCACCAAAGGGTATAAAAAATATCCAAAAACAGCAAAGTCTATTTACAAAATCAGCAGCCTAATACCGATTTTGGGTTTACAAGCCAATCGTTTAAAAAAAAGTTCTTGCAGCCTATAAATTTGACACTAATCCAACTCCACAATCTAGCTTTCACCTCCTCAACTAATTTATCCATAAGCAAATTCATATTATTGAAAATATGATTGTTCCTTTCTTTCCATTGTATCCAAACCACCCCAAGCCACAAAACAATACCAACTTATTTTCCCATTTTCCCTTTTAGTAAACAGCTGTAGGAGATCAAATTTAAAAAGGGGCAGTTGTGCATAACACTAGAAACACCAAGCCATTTGAAACACTCAGTCCATACCTTATGCGTAATGCGGCATTCAAAGAAGTAGTGTTGCCCGGTCTCATCATTCAACCCGCACGCCACACATTTAAGGTCTTCCGAATGGTTCAAAATGTTTCTTCTATGCAGATTCATCTTCATTGGCAATCGATCCCATAGCAATCTCCAAGCATTAGCAATCACTTTTTGTGGCGCAAATTTGTTTCAAATAAGTTTGAAACCTCTTTCTTTATTAGCTTCAAAAGGTATGTCTTCACGAAGGTTGTGTAAAATTGTGTAAGTATCCTTCGTAGTGTATATTCCGCTTGAATTTCCAGTCCATCTCCACGAGTCTCTAACTCCAATTTTCATCGGGAACCTGTTAATCCAAGAAATAAAAATATTAAACATATCAAAGTTACGATTAGAAAGATTTCTCCTCCATCTCCAATTCCAAGTGTACATCTAATAACACTCTTCCACCATCCCGACCATCTCACTCTATTTCCTAATACAATAGTATCCCAATTCCCCCCTCCAAACATCCATACTTCGACTCCACAACTTTCACCCAAAGACTATCCCTATCTGAAAGGAAACGCCACATCCATTTCACCAAAAGAGCTTTATTGAAAAGCTCCAAATCCCTCACTCCTAGTCCCCCTCGATTTTTTGAGTTACATATAGTTTTCCACTTTATCCAAGCCTGTTTCCTATCGCTCTCCCCGCCCCCCAAAGAAAATTACGTTGTAATTTTACAATTTCACTCAGGATTTCTTTTGGTATGCGGTAGAATGATAGGTAGTAAATTGGTAGAGCTGATAGAACCGAATTCAATAAGGTGATTCGACCTCCTATTGAGATTTTGCTCTCTTCCCATTTTTTCAATATCTTTTTCACCTTCTGTACTACACCGGACCACTCTGCGATTCAGCTCAGATTTGATCCCACCTTTAGACCAAGATATGTGAAAGGTAAACACCCTGATTCACATCCCAGAATTTTAGCCATGCTGTTTAGCCTTTCATCTTCAATGTTTACCCCATAAATGCAACATTTGTCAAAATTCACCTTTAACCCTGAGACTAACTCCATATTCCTCAAGACCCGTCTCATTGTTCATGCATTTTCTTCACTTGCTTTCCCCAAGAAAATAGTATCATATGCAAATTGAAGGTGTGAGATGCTCACATTGTTTCTTCCTATCATTGCAGCTTTGAATAAGCCCATTTCAGTGGCTTTAGACATCATAATATTTAACCCTTCTGCCACAATGAGGAAAAGGAAGGGAGATAAGGGGTCACCTTGGCATAACCCTCGTTCTAATCTAAACTCTCTGGAGGGGCTGCCGTTTACGAGAACCGAAGCCGAGACTGTTGATACACATTCCACTATCCATTTTCGCCACTTAGAGTTGAAATTCAGTCTCTCCACCATTATATTTAAGAATCCCCAATCAATTGTGTCATACGCCTTGGCAAAATCAACTTTAAAGAAAAACCTCTTCAGGTTTCTCCGTTTAGCTTCATCAATTGCTTCATTTAGAATTACAATGTTGTCCAGAATTTGTCTATTTCCAACAAATGCGCTCTGATTTTTAGAAATAACAGATTCTAGAACCCTACAGAGCCGTCGAGCCAAGACTTTTGATACAATTTTGTAGATTCTGATTTTTCGGTATTACTAAAGTTTACGTAATTTTTTTTTCTTGATCGATAACTGTTAGTTAATCTCCCAATTCGTTCCCATAGGGAATCGAACCCGGGTTACTCACTCAAGTGAGGAGCCCGGTGGCTAGGTGAGCTAACCCACCTTGTTCTAAAGTTTACATATATTATATAAAAATCACAAAACATTTGTAATAACAAAAGAATCGTTTTTTTTTTAAATCTGAAAATCAATCAATTTAAAAGTCTTGTCCCAAAAGGAAGAAGCTTAGTTTGCGCCTCCAAATAGTAGCCCCGGCCTATGCATATCGATCGAATCAGTCATCAATTATACTGCTTGCCATAAGAATTTTTTTATCACTACACTAGAGGCAGTGAAAGAGCAGGGGAAAAACCAGCAAGCTACGGTCGTGGTTCTATAGTAATCAGACCGGTACTCTTATAAATAGTTAGTTGGAGTGAATACCAATACAGGCATCGTCTAAGGTTGTGGCCCATAGCGAAGAGGCGTGGGCGAGGGAAGACTCCTGCTTGGGCACCCCTCAATCCTGATTTTATTTCCCATTTGACTTTATACAAATATTAATGTAAAAATTTAATTTGAGTAGTATTTAAATAAACTAAATAGTATTTATATGAATAAAGTAATGTTTAATTGAATAAATAATTAAAAAGTGAATGAATTATATTTTGGGTCACTTACATATTGGTTCAAAAAAATAGTGATATTTACAAATTGGTTCACAATTTATGTACAAAAGTATAATTTTTTCTTGCACAGAAGTATAATTTTTTCTGCACAGAATCAATTTGTAATTAGTGCCAATTTTGCTATTTTGTAAATTTTTCTTATATTTTTATATTAGGAATGAGAAAACAAATTTGGGAGGGACTTTTTTTTGGTAAATGGAAAATTTGCTAGGCAGAGGGTGTGAAATTAATTATTGATTACTCTTTTTGTTCCAATATTATTTTTACTTTTTTTTTATATCTCAATATTACTTTCAGCATAAAAATTTATGTGCACTTGAGTGCATACTATTACACTTAGATTTTAAGTTCAACTAGTTATTCTCTCGTACAATGCATGAGTAGATATTGATTATAAATTTAAATTAAGTTTAATTTATTCCGCAACTAAATATTGTTTATTAATTTTTTTAATTTTGTATTAATATATGATTTATGTGAGATAATATATATGTAAGTGTTTTACAATTATTAATTTAATTAATTATATAGATTTGAATTTTTTTTTAAACTAACACAATACTAAAATTTAAAAATAATTTTAATATTGAATATACTAATAAATATTTTCTTAAACTCAAGTATCAAATAAGTATATATCAAAATTAATAAATAAATATTTTAAAATAATAGAATACATTTTTTTTTTCAAATTGAAATTTTATGTTATATATGAAATATGAATGTCATTTAAAAATTAATAAAACGTTTAATCTGAATAATAGAAGTGATGTAGGGGTTGAAAGAATAAGAGTTTACACCCTTAATGTGTTTTTATTGTATAAACACACAAATTTTTTATTTAACATGATGTTGAGATATATAGCAACAAAAATTATGTAGCTAAACTCAAAATAATAATTGAGGTGTGAAACATATGCAAATGGTAGAGCAATAGGCTAATAGGTAGTGTTGATGAAATAAGTTGATTCGAATGCTTAAGGAAGTAATTAACAAAATCTCGGCTTACGTGTCCCATAAAGAGTTGACTAAACATGAAGAAAATACGAGAAGGAAGCAAATATATGGTTAAATCAAGAAGATGTCATCATAGAGGAAGACAAAACAACATGAAGAATGCTCAAAAGGCTAGCAACACTATAAGTTTCGCCCAACAAGATGGTCGCCTCCCATGAACAAATGCTATCAGCTGGTCGCCACTTATTTATAACCAGCTGGTCGTCTCTCAGTGAGAATTATAACCAGCTGCTCGCCCCTTTAAAGGAATGAACACCAGAATTGTATTTATTCTCATTTTGGTAAGTTTTTCTTGGTAATTATCTGCTTAGACACGTAAGGGACACGCGTCAACTCCTTGTAACACGTGACAAAACCGTAGCCACCACCTGCTTATGTATTCACCTATAAATAGGCCCAAAATTTTAGATTTAATTCAAATTATTTCGCTACCTTAACGAAACTATGCTCAAAACTTCCAAGGATTCATATTTTATAATTCCAGTAATTTAAATCCGAGATGCTGTTATTGAAATCGAGCTAAGAAGCCACATGTAAACTTGATTTACAAAGATTTCATTAACAGGTAGAATCACTACTACAAATAAGAGTTTGCATAGCTTTACTTAGAGAGCTCATTGACAATTGAGATTTCTAAGTAGAGCAAAAAAAAAAAAAAAATACTTACATAGCGGTTGATAAACGCTTTAACAGAAAAAATTTAAAAAAAAATACATGAGAAAGCGGGTTTAAACCGCTATAAAGTTAAAAGCAGTGCAAAACCGATATGGGCTTTCAGCGGGCCCAATATAATTCTTTTTAACCTAACTTTCTTTCATTTTCTTTCATTTCAAAGTAAAAATCTGCCTTCACCCACTCCGCCTCCCACGCCCTTCAGCGCTGCGGCCGCCCACTCCGCCTCCCACGCCGGTGCCTCTATGGCGACGCACGACACACCCACGCGACGGTGACACAGGCGACGGCACACCCACGCGACGAGATGAAGGAGACGGCACACCCACGCCCACTCTGCTGCCGCTGTTCGTCGCCGAAGGCCGCCCGCCGCTTTCACCGTTGGAGGCTGTCGCTCTTCGCTTCCGGAAGGCCGCCGCTCTTCGGTTTTGATATACAGTGATTGTACCAATTTTTTTGTGTATCTGAATCCATTGTGTTTTTTTGGTTTTGATATACACTGAGCAATTTTTTTTTTTAGTTTTGAAACACTGCTGTGTCTTGAAAATGTTAATGTTTGATTTGTGTATTATATTTTAAAATGTTAATGGTTTGATTTGTTGGTTATTGAAAATGTCAGTAAAAAAGAAAAATGCGTTGGTATATTCAATTTACACTCATGGATGTTGAATTCTTCATTTGTGACAGAAAAATAAAATTTGCAGAAACAAATATTAAAAAAATGAGTTGGTATAAAATTTGCAGAAAAAAATATTTTTTTTTATAAAAAAATGATCTTAGAGAGCGGTTAAAAACCGTTCTCCAAGTTAAATATTAAAATAATGGATGCACTTACAATGCGGTTTTAGAACAGCTTTCTAGGTCTCTCCACACTTGCATAGCTTTCACTTGGAGAGTTCACAATAACCGCTTTCTAAGCTGAAAATTATGAGCTCTCCAAGCTCTTTTTTGTAGTAGTGAATACAATATTAATATTTTATTATTTTATGTATTTTTGGGGGGAACTTGTGGAGGAAACCACTATTGTTTTATTATATATATATATATATATATAGATTTTGACCTTTTGAAAACACAATTTATGCTTCACTGTGTATTTTTTGGATTTGGGGTATTACTTAGTCTTGTTCTTGGGTATTAGTGAGTTGTTCTTGAGGTATTACTAACTTGTTCTTCTGTATTACAGACTTATTCTTAGGGTATTAGTGAGTTATATATTCTTAAGGGAGATATAATGTTGGTTTGGAGATATTTGGGGAGATATAAGGTTAACTTGGAGTGTTTGGGAGACTTGACGAACTAACTTGTAACTACTAACAACTAACATTCACCGATAAAAAAAAAAAAGAAGTTATTCTTAAGGAATTATACTTAGGCTAGTTCTTGTGGGTATTAGTGAGTATTTTTTGGGTTATTACTAACTTGTACTAAGAGTATTACAGACTTTTTTTTGTGCATTACTAAATTATTCTTACAATATGACTTATTAATACTTGGAGTAGTTATTAAATATATATAGTATGAAAATACTCAGTTGCTCTTCGGTTAGTATTCAATTATTTTTTGGCTATTAATAAATTATTGATTGGATATTACTCAACTAATTAAAATTATAAGCTTTATTCCTAATAGTAATTTGCCTTCATCTGTTCACAAAATAAAATCGGCCTCAAAAATTTCCTCTACCAACCATGACTGAGCATCGCGCGGGTTTATAAAGTATTATGATATAATAATATATACTATATTATAACTTAATGATCACTTTTGTTACTTATATTAATAATTTCTTGTTGGATTAATTTATCTAACACAGAGTACGTAAGTCCATCCAATCGATTGATTGTGAAAGCATCCATTCCAACTACAATACTTAATTATGCATGCAAAATTGAAATGTACCTAATATAACAAATAACTCATTTAGCACACAAAAAACGTTGTAGTGTTAATGTTTCTCAATTAGCGAAAAAAAATCATAAGTATTTTAAACTAAACACATAAATATACCACTCTAAAAACAAATATAAATTTAAAAGAAGAGCTAATTGTATTAAAAAAAATCACTCTTTTCATACTTTTTAAATTATTACAATATCAACGTCCAATTTTAAAATTTATGATTTCTTTTACATGAGTTTTAATTGTCAGAATTTGATTTTGAAAGAGTATTAAATAATCTAGTTTGATCAATTTAATAGAGGACAAAACAATAGTTTCAATGAGACTACGTGTAATCGATGTGTTCTATTCGCGGAATGGATCGTTGTGGTATTTTTCGATCTCAAAATCGAATTACGGTGAGTGGAAACATTAATACTGATGTGGAAGGATTTTATGTGGGAAAATAAATTAAAATAAAACATATTTTGATCTATCTCACACCAGAAAAACAGTAAAGAAGTTTATTGTATATAAGTAAGAGTTTTAGGATAATATTTAAATATGGTTTAGGGGACTCTATCTCATGAACCACACACGCACATGCGCGCCCGTCCGGCCGACCGCATCGAGACCGGAACTTGGATCTTGGCAATTAATCTTTCGTGTGGGCTTTGGTGGCCTTTGGCCGTCTCTTTATCTTTTTAGATCCCAAAGATATGAGTCTGGTGGGTCGATCCAATTCAGTGACCCAAAATACCTACGGATCGTCTACATCAGCAATCTGAAGAAGCTCTACCTCTGTAATCCAAATGGATCTAATTTGCATCCTTGGATGCTCAACGTCAACAATTCAATAAGATCTTATCCGGATCTTTGTCAAGTCAGTGATCTTATAAGATCTCTAATTCTAAGCGTCGAATCAGTCAAGTCAGTGATCCAGATCAACACCACGTCAGCATCTGGAAGGTTCTAGAGTAGTCCAGATTCATGGACTATGTTGCCTCTGTCAATTTCACGTTTGACGTGGTCATAACCACCACAAATATCGTGGGAATATTCCATCCGAATATGGGATTAAGCTTAACAGAGTGGCTCATCCTTGCATATAAATACAGTGTCCTGCATTTATTCTCTGTATTTTTAAAATCATAGAATTTGAGTCTCTCTATCTCTCTCTCTCTCTCTCTCTCTCCCTCTCTCCCCCCTCTGTATTTAGAACGTTTAGTTCATAGGCTTATGTAGTTTGTTTTTCCTCTATGTTTAGTGGTGCTACTAATACAGAGACGTCAAACCAATTTACCTTTGGAGATAATTACGTATATCATGTGAGCGCTAATCAGGACGTATTTTATCTTGCGGGAAAAGGTCTTTACCTTGATTCTGCTTTTCGTTTTTCTTTAATTGTAGTATATTTATGTACAATGTATTAAACAGTTCATTAAACACAATAATAATTAATGACAAATATTAATTGTTTATTCATAAAATATATGAGTAGAAAAAAATGAATGGTATTAATTGTTGGAAAGTAAGATTTTCAGTTATAAATAACTAAAGTGATTGTTTATGAATAAAATCAATGATAATTTAAACAATTATAGAGACGATCACTGTTGGTGAAAATAAAATTTTGTAGCCATGTGGGGTGATAGCCTTTTATTTTTTGTATAGTATATATTTTAAATGGGCAACACTTGTATAGAAATTTCTACCGTAGAAATATCCAATTTTTAAAAATCCGCGGGTATAAATCAGGTCGGGTTGGATTTGAGCTTTTTTTTTTCAAAATTCGTGCAATTTGTAATTTCAGCTTTTTTCGCTCCCAGTCATTTTACAATTTTGGCAAATGCATGTTATTTTTAGGCAAAATATGTGTTACTAATTCTTAAAAAATTAATTTTTTGTACTTTTCAATTAACTATAAGGAAAATATGTATTTTCCAAAAATAAATATGTTTTACTTAATTTATTTTTTATGTTTTTTGTTAATTTATGTTGATAATATGTTGTACATGTACTAATACATCTTTTAATACCTTATATATGTTATATAAAATATAATATATATTTTTCTAATGACAAATAAATATTTGTATACACAGTAAGTCAGTAACACTTTTGATCATGCTGTAACACACATTTACTCTATTTATATAACACATTTGCAGTAACACGCATTTACTCTAATTGTAACACACATTTGAAGTAACACACAATTGCAGTAACACACATTTACTCTAATTGTAACACACAATTGCAGTAGCACACATTTACTCTAATTGTAACACACATTTGCAGTAACACACATTTACTCTAATTGTAACACACATGTTGATAGGCGAACTAAAGCGAGCTCACTAGGGAGAATTAACACAAATAAAAGCTTAAGGCTAAGTAGATCACCTAGTAGCTCGCCCCAGGTTGCTAAGACATGTCATCATTCATTGACCAGTCAACACAACACGAGAGAGAGAGCTCGCATAGTAGCTCGCCCAGAGCAGAGGACAAGAGATCACACCTTACCACAATCACTGGACCTCAGAATGGCATAAGGCAGAGGAGCTCGCCCTACTCGGAGTAGGGAGCAATAGCTAAGTAGGTTTTCAGTAGTAATGTAGTAGGTAGAAAGCAATGTAATTAGAGCATTTAGAGGTGGCTAAAAAGACATGTGTGTTAGGACACTTGTCCACCTCACCACATGCAAACATATAAATAGGTCTCTTGTGCACTCATTTCTCTCTTTAAGTTCATTATTCACAAGAAATTCATCTCTCTACTTTCTCTCACTATTAAATCTATTCCAAAATCCAATCTTGATTATTGTTTGGGAGAATTCAAAGATTAATCAGTCATATAAACACACAATTAAGAAAATTTTCCAACAATTTGGCACTAGAAGGAGGGCCTGAACCTTCTTCCTTGTTAAAATTGTGAGAGATTGAAGGTGTTTTTGAGAAAAAGTTGAAGAACAAAGTTTGAAGATTTGAAGAATACCTTTGAAGGTTTAAAGAAAACTAAACAATTTCCATGAATTATAAACAAACTCAGAAAGAAAAGCTCTAAACGCATATGTGTTAGAATTGATTAAAACCATATTCTGAAAAATCATCTACACACAAGGCTAGAAAAAACACTACCTTCATTACCTTTGCTGGAAATTGTTGAAGACGAACTATCTGATATCGAAACATGTCACGCGAGAATACCAATACTTCATCCACAACCAGGAGGTGGAAGGGACCAGAGTCCCGAAGAAACCACGCTGATGGAG
This sequence comes from Prunella vulgaris, assembly GCA_026898435.1. Classification (NCBI taxonomy): domain Eukaryota; kingdom Viridiplantae; phylum Streptophyta; class Magnoliopsida; order Lamiales; family Lamiaceae; genus Prunella; species Prunella vulgaris. Next base: position 290,806 of record JAPKLY010000288.1, on the reverse strand, counting down.
AATCTTCCCGCCAGTGAGCTCCTGGATGAGCTACCGGTCAGATGCGCTCCCCAACTACCATACAAGATGGGCTGGACCCAGTATTTCAGACCGTACTCCAGAACCCAGACGAGCTAGAACGAACTATTGCTTTGCTCCAGGAGGTCCGTAGTTCTGGAAACAAGACATTCACACTCTACCCAACCAAGGGGGAGAGTAGGCGAGCTCAGGGGCGAGCAAGAGACGAGCAGCGTAAGAGCTCGCCACCAGCAGGCCACAGGGAAGACCAATATGAGTGACAGGTTCGGGTCACAAGCTGGCTGAGCTAAGAGTCAGGCTGAAGGCTCCACAACTAATCAGCCCCGGGGCACCCTTCGAGATAAGTTGGGGAGGAGGTACGAGGAAACGACCCAGGAGTCTGTACCAGCACCACGACTCCCAGTGGGGAGAAAAGATTCAGACCTACACCCTCGTAGGTCCACAAATGATAGGTTGCGAAGACCAGCCTCTGAGCGAGGGACTGCGGGGTCATACGTACATGAGGCATATGACCCTTGAACAGCCTCCATAGGAGGTGGTTCACAATGATGAGCTGACCATGCTAAAAAAGGCCATCGAAGAACTACAGATGCAGATCACCACCAAGAATGATGAAGCAGGCTCAAACACACTCCTAGCATCACCCCTGGCATCTGCCATATTGAAAGCACCGATACAAAAAAAGATACAGTTCCCGGCCATAGCTCTTTATGAAGGAGAATTGGATCCGAAGGTGCACATATCCAAGTACTCAGACTTCATGATCTCCATGGGAGCTACTGATGCCACACAATGAAGGAATTCTCTACCTACCCTCGGAGACCGAGCCCAAGGGTGGTTTTCATCACTAGCCCCGTGGTCAATCCAATCCTTTGGACAGCTCACACGGGAGTTCCTGTCACACTTCCTAGGTTACGGGACGTACCTCACCCAAAAGCATAGACTAGCAAATATTAATCAGGAGAGTGAGGAGTCGGACCAACAGTACTTGGAAAGGTTTGACAAAATCCTATTGGAAAGCGAGCCAGTAAGCGAGGATACAAAAATTGTGGCGGTCATGGCCGGTCTAAAAAAGGGGCAGACCTATGGAAAGAAATGCACTTGTCTTGTCCAAAAACTTATGCAGAATTCAGACACAAGACTGGTGTGTACGTAACAATGTAAGAAGCTCTCCAGAAAGAAATGGGAGGAGATGCAGAAGAAAAGAAGACCGGGGGTAAAAAGGCTGGAGGCACATACAAAGCTTCAAGGAATCTAAAGTCTTTTCGGAGATGGTGCCGAGTTCAAGGAGAAATTAAACCAAGTGCTGAATGTGTCTATCGATCACGTGTTTACGGCAGTCAAGACAGGGCAATGCTAAATGAGCCAAGAAAAATCAGGTAGGACCACAACAAGCTCAATCCCAACAAGTATTGTGTGTACCACCAGAGCATCGAACACTTCACCAGCGAATGCTGAGACTTGTTAAAACAGCTATGGAAATTCTACGAAGACGGCAAGCTGGCTGAATCCTCCCGCTCAGCAGGAACCAAACAGGGAAATCCTGGTCCTCAAAGAATAGACTAGGCCAGCTGGCTGAGTAACAGAAGGAAGACCGCCAGAATCAAAGAGACAAAGAAAAACGGACCTGCCACCTGTCCACCAGGTCCAAGAAGGAGGTTTAGGCTTCAAGATCAGCTCCAAACCCACTGCAGAGCTAACCTTCTCCCAAGAAGATTTGGACAGAATTCTCACTCCGCACAACGACTCGTTGGTGATAAGCGCCAACATCATGATCACAAAAATCCACCGAGTGCTCGTGGACACCGGAGCTTACACAACATATTATTCAAGAGTACCCTAGATCTGCTAGGAGATTATGAGTCGTACATTAAGGATTGTAATAATAGGATAGTTGAGTTTGGAGAAACTGTAACCATCCTCATAGGTATGATTAGGCTGTCGGTCGAACTTTTATCGGTCGAGGACCCGGAAAAGAGGCTTACTAGGTTGATAGATTTTCTAGTCGTAAATCAGCAGTTATCTTACAACAGGTTCCTTGGCCGTCCTTTTATATCTGAATTCTAAGCAGCATGTTCAACCTACTACTATTGTCTAAAGTTTCCAACTCCTAAGGGCGTCGGTACTATAAAGGGCGATCAGAAAAAAGTTAGGGAATGTTTAAACATTAAAAAACCAGTTACGCATGTAGTAGTGTACTAAGACGAGCCAAACATCCTCGATGTCATCTCGGTGGAAACTGAGTTAATGGAGGTGGACAACCAGCTAGAGGAACCGGAGGTCGCCGAAGTCCAACCAGATGTCCCTTAACAGGCGACGCCAATGGACGTAGATGGTGGCCAGCCAAATGATGCACCTGCAAGCTCAGCTGGGCAAGAACCTATAGAGGTCCACAAACTTGCACCAAATGAAGGTAAAGACATAGATCTCGAGCCCCGAATGGGTTATGAGCCCATGCAAGAGGAGGACGAGTTGAGTTGTGAAGGATTCACCTCGGACCTGAGGTGGAAGAATAATAAGAGGAAAGCTACCCCAGTGGAAGAACTCATAGCTATCAAGGTGGATCCCAATAAAAGTGACTTAAAACTGTTTATAGGTTCTGAGTTACAGGAGCCCTACAAGACCGTCTCATGAAATAAGATCGACAAAAGTAAAAAGTGATAAAATTATATAAAAATTATTTTTTAAAAGTAATAACTTTATAATTAACAAGTTGTACATTTTATATCGTTCTCGTAGCATAAGATAGTCTCACACAAAATCTACTCTTACATTAAATTGTCTTGTGTGTGGTGGTTGATAAACAAAATGCATCTTTTAATTATTTCATTTAGATAAACAATAAATGAGCAAAAATATCACACTTCACATAAATTTATTTACGAATATATAATAATTTTTAAAATTTGTGTAAACTAATTTTAAATAATAATTAAATTGTCAGTCACAAATTGATACAAAAATAATGCACTATTTTCAAATAAGTACAATATGCAAAAATAATAATTATATTATTCAAGTTATATTTACACTATTATGAAAAAAATTTATACATATTTAAAAATAGTGCATTAATTTTATACCAATATGTAGTTATTTCATAATTAAAATGTAAAAAATGACGTATTTTTTTTGGTAAAATTAATATCTACTTCTTCTTCTTTTTTTTTTTTTTAAAAATTCACTTAAGTTCAAATTGTAGTGTGCGTAGCGTGTTTACAAATTATGGGAGCGTGGATGATGACTACTTGTAGTCAATATCTACAAATACAATTGACTTAATGGGTGGACCACGTGTGTCAATTTTGAATTTTGTCACGTTTCTCCTTCCATTGTGAGTTTAACCCATCATATTCTCCCAAAATATGTCGACTAAAGGCGTACAATTTATTTTTAATAAAGGTTAACATTAAATTTCAACTTATATTAGAATTTTTATTAATTTGTAATTTGTACAAACCTTTTCTTTCTTTTTTTTTATCAAAATACTATTTGTACTGTAAATTTTTTTTAGTTTGTAACCAAAATTTTATTCTCTAGTATTATTCGGCCACACAAGGATTATTTTATTATTATTTATAATATAAATATTTATATTTGTATAATTTTTTTTAAAAATACTAACGCTACATATTATATAATGTTTATTCAATTACTGAATTTAACTTTTTTACATTGAAGTGTTAAAATGTCATTGTTGATAACCTTTATTAAACACGTGTATTATGTGGCTAATAAAGATAAAGTTATCAAACAATAAGTGAAATAGAAATTGGATTGATAAGCATGTATGTCGTTTATTAGTACGTCGTAATGTAAGCAGCACGTCGTTAGGAAATGAATTTTGGAATTCTTTATTCAAATGAAATCGTTACATTATTTAGAAATTACAAGCACGAGGGTAGCACATGTTTGCTTCATCGTAAGCTGGTGAGTCGTCACCAGTCTGCTTCGTGTTAAGCTGGTGACTCATCACCAACCTGCTTCATAGTAGCGGGTGACTCATCACCAGCCTGCTTCATAGTAGCTGGTGACGAGTCACCAGCCTTCTTCAGCATCTATCTTTCTTTGTACTTTTGATCGACGACATAGAAATCCAAACTTAATTAATTACCTCCTTAACCTTGCAAGTCAATTGCTTATATCAATAGTCACATTTATATTAAAATATATATATATATATATATATATATATATATATAATATAATATAAATGGACTTTTATAATCATGGTATGACCGTAAAAATACTAAAAATTATGTTTAGGCTGATATAGGTTGTAAAATATCAAATGTGTTAGTGTAGTTTGTAATTTGATTTTAAAAAATATTATATCGGTTGCAAAAATTTTACCAATTATGATTAGAAGTATTTAATTAATAATTATCTTCAACTACGAGTACTTTTGGCATAAAAAATCTTTAATTTTAGTTTGAATTTTTAACTTAGTTTTTTTAAGGAGGCCCATCGGTAGATAATTTAATATGGATGAAATTACTTTCAGTGAAAATCGAATCTAATATGTGTGAGAGAACCTAAAGTTTGTTACCATGAAAGAATTATGTCTCATCTAAAAGTTCGAACTTGTTAAGATCATGAAATTAATTCATTTATTTAATTTCTGTAACAGGTCCTAGGTTAACCTTAGTCGAGTGCGGATTTTAAATCCATTCCCACAACTTATTCATTTGATCTAGGCTTAACCTTTTCGTGAGTGGATTTGTTATACTGGCTTTTGACCTCACATAGTTAGCAGACATTACACCACTTGAGATCAAATATCTAATAAGATTACTCTAATATCACATTTTATATTATACATGTTGCGCAAAGTTCTACCATTGGCAGCTGACGTTCACAATGTATCATCACATATGATACCGATTTGTTCCAATAAGGACTGCCTCAAGAAGTTATGAAGCCCACCGGCCTCTTCACCAGCTTAGTCCAAAACTATGAATTTTAATTTTATTGTGGACCGAACAATACACGCCTGTTTAATGAATGTCACGACACTATTGGACCTCCAATATTGAACACATATTCACTAGTAAAAAATAAATTTTTTGTGTCTACATCGTTATATCCATCAAGTACAGTTGACTATCTTATGTAATGAAGTCCAAAATTAAGGGTGTGCTTTAAGTGCATAAAAATTCTTGTAAAAGCCCTCTAATGCTTATTGTTTGGATTATTTGTGAATTTACTTAACTTGTTCACCGAGCATATTGCAAGGTCAAAATGTGTACAATTAGAAATGTACGACACACTTCATATGATTCTTACACATTGCAATTAAGCCACTGGATCACCTCGATTCTTACTGAAAAATGTGAATTGAATTACATAAATATTTTTGCAGGTAGATCGCTAAATGCATTGAATTTTTTAAATAATTTTTTAACATAGTCAAATTGTGTCAATAAAATTCCATTTGACGTTCTTTCGATCTTAATTCCTGAAATCACATCAGCTAATTTCATGTCTTTCATGTCGAAATTTGGACTCAACATCCATTTTATTTTACGGGTGTGAAATTCTTTTATAATGAAAAAAGTAAAGTGATATTAAAGATTATTGTTTTTATATTGAACAAATATGAATATAGTATATAGTACTTTATATATAAAATTCAGATTCTAAGCACAATAAATCTCAGTTAATATAAATGGAAGGTAAAATATTGTATAAAAATGGTTTGTGATAAGTTTATTATGAACAAGTTCTAATGTATCAAACATTTAACCAGGTGTATCAAAAATCTCAACAGGTGTATCAAAAGTTGAGGTCAATAAAATCTATATATTGACTTCAACTTTTGATACACCTAATGAATATTTTAATACACTTAACAATATACTATTTGATACATTAAAATAATTTCATGATAAATTTATAATGAACTATTTTCATACAGGACCTACTCTAAATGGAATATCTTTTGATAAGAGAGAGTGATGAAATAAATAATTCCTACACTAATAACTAGGGGTGTGCAACGGTCGGTTCGGTTACTGAACCGAACCGAACGGAATTATGATAACAGAAAAACGAACCGAATTAAGGTATAAGAAACCGAAATCGAACCGAATTTATATAAAACCGAATATAAACCGAAACGAACCGAAATACTGTTATTTTTGTCCAAATAAGTAAATAGCAATGCAAATATCTATATAAATATTATCAAATATTATTTATTAAATATATATTAAATATATAATTATTTCAATTTGTATTTCGGTTAACCGAAATAAATACGGTTAATAATCGAATACCGAAATTTGAAAAAATGATGACCGAAATCGAACCGAATATTACGGTAACCGAATTGAATTTATATTTCGGTTCGATTTCAATTCGGTTTTCGGTTAGTAACCGAATTATGCACACCCCTACTAATAGCACTGGTCTCTCGAATAGATATAATATAAAGTAAAATATATATTCATGTGGCAAAAATAAACCTCGACAATAACGAATTAGGAGGAAGATATAAATGTGGACTTGGAGATATTGTTAGGGTGTAAGGAGACTTGGTGTACTAACTTCTAACTATTAATAACTAACATTTACAGATCAAAAAAAACTTCGACAATATTTTTAAAAAATATATTTATCACTCATTGAGTATCTTTATTGGCGGAGAATGCTTTATTTACAAACAATATTAATCTTTTAGGGGAAACTTTTTGTTTTATTTAATTTGGGTACACTATGTCAATTTGGGTGGGACTTATCTTAAATGGACGGCGTTAAAAACAAAACAAAAAAAAAAAAAAACCCCAAAAACAAGGTCAAAAGCGTTTCTAAAATGTCAAAATCGTTTATAAAATGTCAAAATCGCTACTGTTTTAGCAAATTTCGGCGCCGGTTTTACGTCAAAATTGCAGTTTATTAGGGATCATATATTTCTCGGGAAATGCAACCTTATCGACATCTTTGATTACACTAATCGTTACTCCCTCCTCCGTCCCATGTTTTTTAAGGTCTTTTTTCCAAAAAAATCTAAGACATGTATTTAAAAAAAAAAAAAATGTAAAGTTAATTAATAAAATATAAAAAATAAACTTTATTAATTTTTGTGAGTATAAATTATTTTTTTTGAAAATATAAAAAAAAATTGGACGTTCCAAAATAAAAAAAGAAAAAAAAAATTGAAACCGAGGGAGTACTATCTTTATCACAAATCACCACAAATTAATTTTTCACATGTCCTGTACACAATTTAATCAATTTTCATAGTTTATTAATAAACTAGTACATAACCCGCAGATATGCGAAATTAGAAAAAACTATATGTTAATTTGAAATTTAATTTTTTTAATTTAAATATGTAATCGGTGGAATTTACCGAGATCTATGGATGGTGGTTAGTATTTTAAAAAATATAGAGGGATAAAATAGATGGAGAAGTTAATGAATTAAAAAGAGAATGGATAACCGACGACGGTTATTTATATTTTATTTTAAAAAATATAATTTTATGAGAAAATTAGAAAGATGCGTAGAAAGTGTTGTATGAAGCCACGTAGGATACGCGGGATTCAGAAATAGATGATAGGGGATTTTCACCGTCCAATCCCTTAATAAAATATTATTTTTTAACTATTTAACAATTAAATTTATTTATAATCAATTTTATTATATTAATAAAATAATATATTAAATTATTTGATATTCAAAATAACTATAATAAAAAAAATTACCATACATTTAAAATAAAATTACAATCTCAATAATTGGACAAAAATTAATAGAGTAGGTTTCTTGTACACCAGTCACCATGTAACTCAAGTTCATTTTTTAAAAGTTGCACAATTTATTACTGAAAGTTACACCATTAAAAATACACTTTTCAGTAATAACATGTGTAACTTTTCAGTAGTATTTTGTGTAACTTTTTAAAAATGAACTTGAATTGCACAGTGTAACTGGTGCATAAAAAACTAAGCCAAATTAATATCTGAGTAATAGGTTAGCATGTGAAATTGTGATTCAAAATGTATGAAAATTGATTATTTATGAGGAAAAAATTACAAATTTTGATAATTTTTTTTATAGATAATGTGTTGAAATACAAAATCTAAATAATTGTCCAATAAATATTATACTCCCTCCGTCCCTAACCAATTTGCACACTTTCTATTTTGGGTTGTCCCAAATCAATTTGCACACTACTTAAAAGGAAAATATCGATTTGCGTGCACACTCACAAAATTTTCCACACATTTACCCATATACCACTAATTTATTTAAAAATATATTTTTCTTAAATCGTGTGCCATCCCAGGGGTGCAAATACCCTGGGACGGAGGAGTAATAACCAATTAATCTGTGCCATGTGTCAAAATCTTATCAACCCTCATTCTTGTAAATTGTGCTCCGTCCGGTTGCAGTGAAGAAGTGTTCACGTGCAATTCTTGAATTTTTATTACTAATATTTGTATGATACCTCTATTTATTCGTGTGAACCAGCCGATAAAAATAGTAAAAAAATATATATATAAAATTTCGGTAATTTAAATATATTTATGTATCAATTGCACAATATAATTAAACAAAAAAATTCCAAATCAATTCATTTTATATTTATGTATAAGCCCAAAATTTTAAATAGAGAAGCCGAAACAATCAAAAGCCCAAATGTATGTCTTAAATTCTACAGGGGGTGTTTGTTACGGATGAGCACATTTTGGATTGGGGATGGATTTACAACCATTCTATCTATTATATTTTTCTTGGACGTGCACACTTTACTTTATTTAAAATACACATACACTTTTATTATATATCTATTTCACTTAATTTAATATCAATCTTATCTTACCCATTAAATATATATATATATATATATATATATATATATTTTTTTTTTTTCTCTCCCATATCAAATATACATTTTATTTAAGCAATTAATTGAAATATATAGATTAATTTTGATTATAATATTTTGTCTATGTACATTAACATATTATAATACATGAGACATGTTCATGTAAAGCATTTTACGGTGTAAATTATATCGTATTAAAAGTTCGTGGATCCTTAATCGGGTCTGGTCAGATTTGGATAATTTTTTTTTCAAATTTTTCGCAATTATATTCAGGTTTTCCGCTCTTAAATATGTTACAATTTGGGCAAATGCATGTTACTATTAGACAAAATATGTGTTACAATCAGATTAAATGATATTTTTACATATATTCATTTGTTTTTTTGTAGAAATAACATTTTTTCATACAATCTAATAAAAAATATGTGTTACTATACGAAAAAATATTATTTTTTCATAAATTATGAAAAAATAATATTTTTTTCGTATAGTAACACACATTTTGCTCTTGTATTATATGAAAAATGATTTATTATAAAAAAATGAACATATATAAAAAGGACAACATTTCATAAGATTGTAACACACATTTGCTCTAATAGTAACACAAATTTGCGCCCCAGTTTGTATTATAATATAAGCAAATGCGTGTTATTGTAAGAGAAAATATACATTTATAAGAATAAATATATATTTTTTAATTTATTCATCATTCCATTAAATCGATGTATATTAATTCATATATTAACACACTTTTTTACTATTTTATATGTGTTATTATATAAAAAATAATTATTTTTATACAAATAAGTAAATATTTATGAAAAATCAATATTTTTTCTTATAGTAACACACATGATTTTGCTCTTATATTATGTTAAAAACTATTTATTCTATAAAAACAAATGAATATATGCAAAAAAAAAAAAAATTATAAGATTGTAACACACATTTACTCTAATAGTAACATATATTTGCTCCCCAATTTGAGTTACTATATGGACAAACATGTATTACTGTAGGATAAAATATATTTTTCTTAAGAACAAATATGTTTTTTTTTTTTAAATTTAATCATCATCCCTTAAAGTTAGATATATTAATTCATGTAGTAACACATTTTTTACTATTTTATATGTGTTATTATAAGATTAAATAATTATTTCTATACAAATAAATATATATTTATGAAAAAAAATTCTAATAATAATACATAATTTGCTTTTACATTGTATGAAAAAATGTTATTTCTACCATAACATGTGATATACTCCCTCCGTCCTACTCTAAGTTGTTCATTTTGTCATTTTCCTCCGTCTCATTATATGTTGTTCATTTGTTTTTTTTACCTTTTTTGGAAACTACTATTCACTTATTTATTATTATTTTCAATATTTTTTATACTATTTCCTTTACTCTTTCACTTTTTTCCATTACATCACTTATACCTTTTCACTTTTGCCATCAAGTCACTTATACTTTTTCACTTTAATCTTAATTCGTGTGCCCAAAAGCAACGAACAACTTATAGAGGAGCGTATGGAGTATATGTAAAAAAAATAATATTTAGTCTGATTGTAACATACATTTTGCCTAATAGTAAGACGCATTTGGGAGCAAAAATCTAGAATTCCATCTTGCTCGAATTTTTGACAAAAATACCCAAATCCGACCGGACCCGATCAAGGATACTCGAATTTTTATGTACATAGTATGTTTTACGCCGTGAAATGTTTTACATAAGTTTTTGTCCTAATATATGTATATATATATATATATATATATTAGAGACCGTCTCATTATATGAGATTAATATAAATGTATCACTTATTAATAAAAAATTATTTACTTTTAAAAAAGTGATAATATTTTGTTAAAGGTGATTATCATTTTTCTCAAAAATATTATTACTCTTTAAAAGTGATAACTTTTTATTAATAGTGACACATTAATATTGATATCATATCATGAGACAATCTCACATAATTTTTTTTCTCTTTCTCTATATATATACACTAGCATGTATACCCGAGAATTTCGCGGTATAAAATAAAAATTGAATGTATAAGAAAAAAAGTTATATTTTTTGTTATTTAATTAATTTTTTTAAATAAATATAATACTCAATTATAAGATAATCAAAATTTATTTGATTACTTAATTTTTTTTTTGTATTTATTTGATTAAATATTGTACAAATCAAATTTAAAATTAATTATATAAATCAAATAAAAATTAACTCATATAAATAAGTAATCATTTAGAAATGAAATATATTTTGTAATAAAAAACTTCTAATTTATCATGCTTACAGAATAAAATGAGGATCAAAATTAAAAAAAATATAAGATTTAATTTGTCATATTTGAAGGAAATTAAAAAATATTAAAGGTATATTTTGTTATATTTAAAGATAATCAAGAGAATTTTAAGTATGTTAAAAGAAAATTAAGAACATAATATTTTATAAAATTATTTTATTATTTCATTTAAGATTTAATTTTTTATATTTATAGATAATCATGAAAGATTTATTTTATTCCATTATATAAGTATGTTGAAAGAATATCAAGAACATAATATTTTATTTGATCATTTTGTTATGATTTTATAAGATTTATTTTGTTATGATTAAAAAATAATATCATAAAATTTAGCAACTCTTTCAATGATATTAAAAAAAGAGGATTAGATAAATAAAATCAAGAGATAATATTTCATATGATTTATTTTGTTTTTATTAATGATAATAATAAAAGATAATTATATCTGAAAATAATTTATGAAAAATATAATGTCAAGAATTAATTCTTTATGCCAGAGTTAATGAGAAAAAATAAATTTTTAAATCAAGAATTCTGGTTGATTTCATAACTTCGTCTTTATATAGTATAATATAAATTTATTGGATAATATAAATCTAGAGTAAGTCTCCTATGCACCAGTTACACTGTGCAATTCTAGTGTATTTTTAAAAAGTTACACAATTTGTTACAAAAAGTTGCACAAATTATTACTGAAAAGTTACACTATGAAAGATACACTTTTTAGTAATAATATGTGTAACTTTTCACTAGTATTTTGTGTAACTTTTAAAAAATGAACTTGAGTTGCACGGTGTAATTGGTGTATACAAGACTAATCCATAAATCTATACATATATAATTTGAAGTTATTTTATTCATACAACATTTAAAATATGAATGTGCTAACATTTACGTAAGTATGTAAGATTTGAATCATAAAATTTTATTATTATATAAGTATGTTAAAAGAAAATCAAGAATATATCAACATATATTATTAAAAATTCAAGAACACAATATTTTATAATATAATTTTTTATTATTATATAGATATATGTTAAAAGAAAATCAAGAAGATATCAAAAAATATATTATTAAAACAATCAAGAAAATAATATTTTATAAGATTTATTTTGTTATAATTTCTTGAATTTACATATGTATATTAATGATTTATATAATATATGTATATATATATATATATATATATATATATATATAATTTCTTGAATTAAATATATACGTGTATAAATGATTTACACGTGCATAACGCATACACAATATTGTTGTAAATAAATTAAGTAATTAAAATATATGTACACATGCGCAACACATACACAATATTATGTTTTAGAATATCTTCTTTTCTTAAAGACAAAGTATTGTATAAACCATTTTCATGATATAAATCACTTTGTGATACAAGTTTTTTTTTTTTTTTTTGTAACCTTATTTTTGAAGGCTTATTAAAAAGTGGTTCATATCATGAACCACTTTCACATAATACCTAATCTTTCTTAAATTATAAATAACTTACAGAGTAAAATAACATACGGTATGTATGACGCATACACAATGATTTTAATGCAAACATATAATTAAAATTGAACATAAAAAAATAAATAAACAATATCAGAATATTAAGAACATGAAAAAAAAAGAACATTAAAAAGATAAATAAATAATTCAAACATCAAAATTTTAAATCAAATAGATTTGCAATTGTAGCACTTAAACATTACCTCCAAAAGAAAACCAAAAAAAATGTGTAGCAATAGAAAAAAAAAATTATTTCACCAAATTATTAGATGTAAAATATGAACATGCAAAAAAAATTGAACATAAAAAGATAAATAAACAATTTGAATATTAGAATACAATAAATAAGAACATCAGAAGATAAATAAGAAGAAGCAAGAGACGCACGAAAAAATAAGGTTAAAAGATTAGAATAATAATGTTTATAGAGTTGAAATTTATAGAAATATAGAAATTAAGATAAAAGGTTGAGATTAAAAAAAGTTAGATATAGGATTATATTATGAATATATTTATAAGAGTTATATAAGATATATATATATATATATATATATATATATATAAAATATTAAAATATATGGCTAAGATTAAAACATTTTAAATATAAGATCGAGATTAATTCTTTATGCCAGAGTTAATTAAAATAGAGGAATTTTCAAATTGAGTATCTGGTTGATTTCATAACTTCGTTTTTATATAATATAAAGATATTAACCCTCGTCATTGTCATACTTTATAGTTGATGTTAGTATTAGAGCTGGTAAATGAGCCAGTTTGGCCCATCGAGCCAAATCATATTCATGGGACGAGCGGGCCTATAAAAATTGAGCTCAATACAGTCCAAATGTCGGGTAGGCAGGGCCAGCCTATTTTCTACCGGACCTGTAAGAATTGAGCTCAATCCAGCCCAAATATCGGTTAGGTCGGGCCAAAATTGCCAGCCCTAGTTAGTTTTATGACTGATTCGCAAATTTGTTTTCACACAAAATTCACACGGCCTACAAGTGTATAGGTTCGTTGAGTATGCTTGACCAAGTTAAAATTATATCGAACCCAAGGGAGGTTTCTCTAGCTCAAGGATATAGTCTCAAACATCCACATGTTGCAATGCAAAATTTAAAGGTTCGAATTTTATTCTTTCTCACTTCAACACAAAATTAAACACTAAAATTATAGCAAACAATTAACTAACAACTCAAATTAAAGCAACACAAAAACAATTAAAAGCTAAATTCTAACTGTTGGGACAATCTGAGTGTTTTGATTAGATCCCAAAACCCCTTGATGAATTTGCCTAAGTATAGTTCATCAGGATGATAGTTTCAGGATTGCTAGGTTAGAATAGATTTTTTCTATTCACAGGTATTCAGTTCAGGGGGAACGTGTTGAAGATTGAAGACTGATGGTGACGTCCCTAAAGTCTGAAGTCTGAAGCATCTCCAACCCTGAAGGTATTGATCGTCCTGAAGATGATCAACCTGAAGCTGCAACCTGAAAAACCTAGAAAGAGTCCTGAAGCTGCGTAGAAGCCATCCTGAAGAAGACCACTAATCCTGACAGAGCTGAGTAGACTAAGCATGCTCAGGGAAGTCTCTATCAGTGAGGGCACAAGTAACCTTGATCAGACTGAACGTCCTTCTGATGTTCATAAGTCCTGACTTGGGCCTAGTATCAGTTAATCTGATACTTGCAAGTCCTGAGACCCAAAGGCTACACGTGCAAATGGTATTCTGAAGAAGCAGAAGGAATGTCAGAGTTTCCAACATAAGACAAACATTTATTCTGAGTAAAGAACGAGAGACTCAGAGTTATAAATGTACGAGGATCAGTAAAGTCAATGCCGACAAACTAGCCGTTGAACAAACGACCAGTGAGAAGGCGACACGTATGTACGGAGACTGAGCGCATTTAATGCTTCTCAGAGGTACAGGTGGCGGATCGTATCTTTGCCATACTAGGTATGAGTTTTGTAAGACAAGGACAACCAAACCTGCACCTACCCAAAATAGGAAGGTTTGAAACGGATCTCCTCCAACGGATCTATTTCAAACCTCCCTATAAATACAGAAGACCTTGCCCCCATTCAAGGTTACGGGAAATTTCCAAGTGAAGAATTCTCAAGATTCCAAGCACTCAAAGCGCACTTTGAACAACACTCTGAAACCTTAAATTTCCCTAGTGTTGTAGTAGGAATATGTTCTGTATTTTTCTTAGAGTATTGATCCCATCCTTAGAACTGTTTTGTTTAGAGGGATCAATACACAACAGTTGGAAAACGTGAATACCAAACCCCTCAGGTTGTGAGTTGGTTGGTAGGAAGGACTGGGACTTGTAAAACGCCCAGGGGTCAGTTCCTAAGAGAGGAAGTTGGCTATTCGTGTCCCTTGGCACTTAAAACCCAAGTACCTATCCTCAGGGTTTTGAGGATAGCTTCCTGTTAAATTAGGTCATGGACGTAGGAGTTGGTTATCTCAATACCACGTTAAAAAGACCCTTATGTGCTGATTTACTTATTGCTCAGGATCATAATTGTCATTCATATTAAACTGAAGCATACTTGCATTGTTTTGAAAACATCAGGACTGATCCATCATCCTGATCAGTAAAACTGTGCACCAGCCTTAACTACGTTTTCACTAAGCAAACTGATAAGTTTTCAGGAACTAAAAACGAGTAGAAACTTAAGGGCTCACATTCCGCACTAAACTGAGCTTACTGAGATAGCTATCCAACTGACTTGCTTCTGAGCTGTCAGTAGGTGGGTTATCTCTATTGAGCTTCTGAGAGCACAACTCTGACTTAGCTTATTTGGTTCATTTCTGATTTGTCCCTGTTGCCCCTGAGGACCATCAGTTTAACTGAACATTTTAGGAGCTTCCTGACTAAGTTTGAAAGAGCATTTTCCTGAGTTTTTAGGGGAAAATCTTACATCAGTGTATTCCCCCCTCCATACACTGATTTATACTCGTTTTGGGACCAACCCTAACTTCGTGTGAAGTGCAAGGGAGAGGGGTATGCTTCGGGTAACTTCAATTGAGTTCAATTAGACGACCTATCGCATATATGCAACAATCTCAATTTATCGAACAATCAAACTAGAGACAGATTTTCACCTAATTGACTAACTCTCGTTAAATCAACTTAGTGCCTAATTGGGAGTGTTCACGATAATCTATCCCCTCTCGGTGTAATAGACATCACAACAATAGCATTTAATAAATCATTCAACTTAAATTAGCACCAAATCAGACAAGCTCAACTCTTTTTTTTGCTCACTCAACCGAGATACATAAACGAACAAGAATAATCGATCAAAGCTTAAGGAATCCACAAATTAAGAGTTCAATCATTCAATTCATATCAATTAGAGCATATACACAACAAAATCATGTAATCTCACTTAATCTCCATTACACAAAGCATAAACAAATTAGCCCATGGTTCTAGAGGAAAGACACATGACTAAACAAGCAAGATTTATCATAAACATAACTAAAAATTCAAGAAAATTGCAAGAGAAATAGAGAGATATCACCTCAAACACCAAATAATTTAAAAGTTGCATTAAAACTTCAAAATCTCCATGGGTAGTGCTCCAAAATTCGTCAAATGCATAAACTAAGCATAATCTATACTAATTATCCAAGACCCGATTGAAATTTGCAAGAATTTAAGTAAACCTAATGAGTTTCTCAAGAAGAAAACATGAAAAATGAAAAAGTAGAGTGAGAGTGCCTAATAGTGTTCCAAAAACTTGTTACAATCTGAATAATGAGGGCTTTTATAGTGGGGAGGATGTGTAATTTCATGATTTGCATGTAGGTCTTTGAAATACTCGAAAATTCTCATTTTTAAGCCAAAAATCCCGCAGCACGGTTTGTGATTTTGCGCAGCACTGGCAGTGCAAATTAATGGAAACAGTGCCATTTACTTCAACATGCCCAGCATGGTTTCTTCATAAGTGTGGCACTGGCAGTGCGAATTATGACAAACTGTGCCATTTACTTCGACATGGCCAGCACGGTTTGTTCACAAGTGTGGCACGGTTTGTGTCTTTTGGCATGGTTTGTGCACAACTTCAACATGGTTTGAACGTTTTTTCCTCCTTTTTGCATCATCTTCAACTCTATGTTCTCTTTTTCTCCATTTTTTCAACTCTTAGACTTCACTTGAGCTCTTCCTATCTTGAACATTGATCATGATCGATCGCTTTGCTCCCTTGGACTCGTTTTTCCTAATGAATGTTTACAATTACATCAAGAATACATGTATATAAAGTATGTAACACTAACTAACCCTAAAGCCCATTAGGCCTAAGGCCCAATGGACTTAGCTAATTACTAATGTCCACAATTCTAATAATTTATAACACTCCCCCTTGGACATTATAATTATAATTTTGGAAGAATATATCTTAGTTGACAAGAAGAGTACAACGGACAATCTCCGGGATACAATCTTCAGGATTGTTTGAAAGTTGACACTCCCCCTGAAGATAACAATCTTCCAAGTTGACGCATCCCAATCCAATCTCCTTTTACCACTTAATCACTATAACCACAACATTTTCTACAAGAATTGATTAGATAAACAAAAGAGGGCTAAATCACCCCAAATGACACACAATTTACTCATAATAAGCACAATTAGCACACATTTTGATGCAAAAAATGACACTCATCAATGACTAACAAGAGTAACCATCGAATCAAATATAAATGCAGCGATGAAATTATAAGTTTTAAAATATTTTAGGTCTTAAAAATAAATATTCATATATAAATCAATTTGAGGATAAATAAGATCACAAATTCAAAAAAATCATCCAAAATCCAATGATTTTTTATGAGATTGTTGGTATTTATAAAATACACTAAAAAGTCCATCAAAATCCATTAATCCCAACAATCCTTTAAAATTCTTATATTCTTTAATACCAATGGATTATTTTTAAGTTTTTTAAAATCTTGAATGAATACAATAAATTATTTTAAGTCTTTTAAAATCCAAATTGAATATCACTGAATTATTTTTAAATCTTTTAAATTCCTAATTGGATATCAATAAATGTTTTACAAGAAAAATATCTTTTAAAATCCTAGTAAATCCCAAACAACTACACCCAAGTTTCGCTATTAATTGTTATAATCAAAGCAATAAACAAGAGATTTGGTAACCCAGTTTGTCACAAGGAATACGTCTGGGGGCAACTAGGCCAGGAGATATCACTGATAATACTTGTAGAACCATCCCATGATGATCAGCCACCAGAAGCAGTGAGAGTTGGTGAACCTGCCCAAGTTGAAGGCGAAGCTGATGATATCGAGCCACGTATAGGTCACGAACCTATGCAGATGTCACAAGAGGAGTGGGATGTTTTCATCAACGATCTAAGGTGGAAAAGCAAGAAAAGGAAGGCCACTCCCATGGAGGAATTAACAGCAATCCCAGTGGTCCCGGAAAGGGACTTGGAACTTTTCATAGGTTCCGAGTTGCCAGAACCGTACCCGTCGAAGATGGAGCTGTTACTTATGTCCAACTTGGACGTGTTTGCCTGGTCCCAAGAAGACATGACAGGAATCCCGTTGGAGCATGCATGTCACCGGCTCAACATAGACCCGACGAGGAGACCTGTTCGCCAAAAATGAAGAAAGTATTGACCAGACAAATACGAGGCTTTAACCACAGAAGTCAAGAAGTTGTTGGACAACAAGTTGATCAAGGAAGCCCTATGCCCGCAGTGGGTCGCAAACCCCATCCTGGTGAAGAAGCCCAACGGAACGTGGAGGTTGTGCATTGACTTCACAGACTTAAAAAAGGCCTGCCCGAAGGACAACTTCCCACTGCCCCCACATTGATCAACTTGTAGATAGCACTGCAGGCCACGAAATGATGACATTCATGGATGCCTTTGCAGGTTATCACCATATAGCAATGCACCCAGATGACCAGGAACACATGGCGTTCTACACCAACAGGAACATGTACTGCTGGTAGAGGATACCGTTCAGACTTATCAACGCCGGAGCTACATATCAAAGGTTGGTGAACAATATGTTCAATCAACACATCGGCCATACCGTGGAGGTGTACGTGGACGACATAGTTGTCACAAGTTTGCGAAAGGAGGATCACCTAGACCACCTAAAGTAAATTTCGACATACTACGCCATTTTTCAATAGTTAGCTCACCTGGCCATGTGGCTCCTCACTTGAGTGAGTGATCCGGGTTCGATTCCCTCTAGGAATGAATTGGGAGGGAGATAAGGTTGGCTTGGAGATATTCTTGGAGTGTTTGGAGACTTGGTTAACAAACTTCTAACTACTAACAACTAACATTTACCGATAAAAAAAAAAAGAGATTTAGTGAACAAATTTGCAAGATTGTCATTTGAGCGTATTTGTTGTATCGTAATTTCACCATTCTTTTGGAATTAGTAAGGATAAAAAATTTTAGGGGAAATGTGTTTTGTCAAATTTCCTTTGACATAGCCGTTACTCATTTCAGCAATACAAGCAGTATTATCTTCATGGATTACAGTATGAGTTATGTCATTTAAAGGGATACCACACGAATCATGAATGTGCTTTACTAAAGATTTTAACCAAACACATTCTCGTACAGTCTCATACAGAGCTATAATCTCTGAATGATTTGAAGAGGTGGTCATCATAGTCTGTTTAGCATATCTCCATGAGATGGTTGTACCATCACAGAGAAAAACGTAACCAGTCTGCAATTTTGCATTGTGGGGATCAAACATATAACCAGCATCTGCATAACCTACTAATATTTTGCCTTGGTTTTTTTTATAAAGCAAATCAAGGTATTATGAACCTTGAAGAATCCACACGAGAGTGTTCTGGATAGGTTGCCAAAAACTACTAGAGAGGAACTCTTGCGAGTGAGTTTACACCAATTATTCAATTTCAGTGTTAAACACAGTTAGTGTCTGTGATGTATAGTTTTATGGTATCAACTAAAAGAATGCCTTCTCTTTTGCAGCACTGGACATCTGTCCAAGAATTGTTGAAATATTTTTGGTCATCATACCCCATTACAAAAGAATACCTTTATAACAAGGTAATTATCTGGTTCATTGTTCTAGGGTCATTGATTTTATTATATTTATACTTTCATATAATTCCTTTTCTTGCAGTTGTTGATCATGCTCGTATATTGTTGCCATGTTGATAAATAATGTGTCTGATAATATTTGGTTGCTTCTACTAATCTGAAAAAGACATTGCACATTTTCCTATAACATATTATGAATAATCAGATCTTGAGCTCCTAAAGATATACAACAATTAATTAAGTATTTGAAACACTTTCATTATTAGAGAATGCATAAACAACTATAGTCACTGTTCATCTCTGTACACTCTAGGTATGGTTCCCTCGGTTGTATTCTTATGTCATAGCTTCTTACAGTTCAACAAACTTCTGGTTGATCTTTGAACCCTTTAATTTTGCCAAAATTTTGTATATCTTTGGTTGAGTTCTTGCATCATTCAGACCATTTGGCTATATGAAGAACCTAATTGGTTTGCTCCTTAACAGGTAACCAGATTGAAAGATGCAATGTCTCAACTATATTCAAAGTTGTAGGTACGTAATGTACACTATTTAAGCCCTAAGTTGTTGGTATAACTGTTTTCTAAAGTTTCAGCTATTTCAGGAGATGAAGGAATCTGTGCAGTCTGATTTCAGGCATCAGGTCTCTCTCCTTGTTCACCCAATGCTTCATGTTAGCACATAACTTGCATGTAATCATTGATACACTTGCACTCAACATTTCTAAATATAAGGTTGTTTCTTATTTTGAAGTATTTAAATTCATAATTGACATATATATTGGTTGTTTGGAGTGATTTAATTACAGACAAACTTCTGCACTTTGGTTATGTTTGGTTTGAGATTACAAACCAGGCTTCAGAATTCCAAATCTAAATCTGATTCTCCTCTAGGATTTTAGATTCCGATTTTAAAAACTCAATGCACCTTGACTCTACAAACCCATAAACCCTATATAGTTTTTAATTTCTCCACTATCATTACTGCTTATAATTTTTCTTCACTCTTCTTTTTTACTTATTAATTCTTTTTCTGATTTTTACAATAATAATATAATAAAAATATCATAATACACAATCACACACTCTTGCACATTATTTTTGTATAAAGTTTGAATTATACCCTACTTATGTTCCTACACACAACACTACATTTTTTTAGGATTATTACAAATGCACTATATTTTGAAATTCCAATCAACAATACTACAATTAGAGGACTTGATGATGGATTTGAAATCCATAAGAGGATTTTTTTGTTGACTTGTTTGGGATTTATATGAATCTGAAGTTCATCATAGAATAAAGTTCATTTATACCGAAAATGCAATGCTGGTTTTATCGTCTCTCTTATGTAGATACAACCTTGTTGGTGTAGGCTTTAGATGCGGCCTTTGCACACTGTGATGCAGATGCACAACGGAGAACTGTTAAAACTTGAGAAAGAGCCAATGAGTTTTAAAATGTTGTAGTTGTAGTTGTAGACTGTAGTAGTAGTATTGTTATTTCACTGTTTTTTAGCCCTCTAAATCAAAATTTGAGGGCGTGTTTGGTTAAGGTCTAAGGATGAACCCATCAGAATGGGGATGAGCCATCCTTCATCCCCACCCAATTATGTATAGGCAAATCCCTTCTCCCATCCATATCTATTATTAACCTATATACATTTTCTCACAAAATCTCATACAATCACATTATCACATTTTCATCATTTGTATATTCTTTCTCCTATTTTTATTTTACCCACTTATTTAATAATAAAATAATATATCACTTACTATTACACTAATTAATAATAATATATAAAATAATACAATATTATATTGATGTGACATAAAAGTTTATCAACTCTACTTCTCCATCTCTAATCAACACAAAGCTGCACACTTTTTTTTATTTGGATGTCTCACATTATTTTGCGTAATACTAAAAAAAGAAACATTAATTTGCATATTTATTAGCACATAATTTAATGCAATATATTGGAGGGTACCATGAAGTATTTTGAGGTCTGTTTATGAATAAAATTATTAATGGAAAGTGAAACGGACCTCAAAATAATTCATTATACTTTCTACATATCGAATTAAATTATATGCAAATAAGTGAGCACATTTTTTATGGACGGAGGGAGTATATGTTATATTGTTTTTTAGTAAAATAGTGACATGAATAAATCCGTACATATTTTTTATGAGTGAGCATACCAATTAATATTTTTAGAATATGCATGTAATGTTGGGATGCTCCTATAAGACAAGTATGCTAATAGTCTCGAGATTGGGTGAGTAATTGTTTTTCAAAACAATATTAACTGTTTTTATTAAATATTATTAATTGGTTAGTGTTAGTTATTTTTACTAAACATTATTAATTGTTTATGAATTGCACAATTCTATTTTATGGATTTCAAAGAGCACTTTTTGTAATTTATTATATGCGGTAGAGGAAAGGTGAAAGAAATAACAGGTCTTATATGTTATTGTGTCACTTGGAGCCTGTGGAACTGGAAGGTAAGGAATGAATCAATCTTCAATAAAATCGAGGTAGAACTTGAAAAAGTTGTGGAAGGTATAAGTATTAGCTATTCGTTTTTTAACGGGCCACTAATAATCGTACGTTTAGAGATGTCAATGTGCCATTTGTCTCAAAAATTATATTTCAAATATTTTACTCCCTCCGTCCCAACTCTTTCTTCCTGCTTTTCCATTTCGGAACGTCCCAACTCTTTCTTCACACCTCAAAAGGAAATAATTTACGCTCATAAAAGTTAATAAAGTATACTTTTTATATTTTATTATTTAACTTCACACTCACATACTACAACATTTTCTTAATATGTGTGTTCTGGTCTTTTTGAAGAAAGACCCGGGACGGAGGTAGTATAAATTAAGAACATTATGCCAATATTCATTTATTTACAAATCAAATACTGAGATATATTCAAGCCTCAGTTGCACATTCTCGGATTTAACATACCAACCTTAATATGGCTTTTGTTATGATGACGGATCTATTTATATACAATATTATGCCAATATTTTTTTATTTTCAAGGTATATTCAAATCGAAATTGCATATTCTCCGTTAATGTGGATTGTGCTATATTTCTGGTTATGAGTACAAAAACCACATACGTGTAAATATAACCAAAAAAGTTGCATCAAATACCCAATTACAATAATAGATTAGTTCGAGTTGTAAACTTTAAAAATTCAATTGATAATAATAAAAACTATAAATTTTGATTCGTAAATGAAAGAAAATTTATACTCAAACGAGATCGCAATTATCAGATAAAAGGTAAACGGACTCCACATTTCTCTCAAACTTTTTCTGTCCCGTTGGTCTTGTGAAATAAGTTCACCGTTTCACAACTAACATTTTATAGTAACACAATTAATACTAATTTCATCCCAGTTGCTCATTTTGTCATTTTCGTCCGTCCCACTATATGTTATTCATTTATCTTTTTTGAAAACTATTATTCAATTTTTTATTATTATTTTCAATACTTTTTTACACTATTTTCATTATTTTTTTCGTTTTTCTCCATCACATCAATTATACTTTTTTACTTTTTCCATCACATCACTTTTACCTTAATCCGTGTGCCCAAAAGCAACGAGCAACTTATACGGGAACAGAAGGAGTATTTTTTAACAAAACAACTGATCCTGTTAAAAAATACACAAGACTTGTTTCACAACTAACATTTTATAGTAACACAATTAATATTTTTTAACAAAACAATTAATCCTGTTAAAAATATACACAAGACTTGGCCCATGAAAATCAGACCGCGCTTACAACGATATCACACTTCTGATGAGAGATCCTTACAAAATCAAACCAGCCCACTATGCAGGACCAAATGTGTTGGAACAAATATAAAATAAAATAGATGGATTTGCAATTTTGAACACAGCACCACAACATGCAGTATAGAAACATTTCAAGTTATAGTTCAAAAGCATTCTATCACTACACTGCCCCCACGGTTTTAAATTTACTGTTTTTACAGAGCTGAAAAAGCTCTTGCTCTAACCGTTAGCACCTCTCAAGCGAGCAATCAATTCATCCTGCAATAATCCAAACAAAATGGTTAGGGCACCACTGCCTATGCCGGTTTTGAGTTCGAATCATATAAGTTGGAAAAAATCATCATGGAACTTGCCTTTCTCCCTGTTACTTGAAGGCCTTTCTCCCTAAGAAGGGCACGCAATCTCTCAACCGTCAAGCTCTGGAAATCTGTGCCATCATCCAACATCGTTTGAAAAGTGTTAAGTTTAAGTTTAGTCAGGTAAAATTGTAAAACAACGAAATGGGTGTTGTTCTTATACTTATTGTAGATAGGGGTGGTTTGATATGATTAATCGACAATACTGTTTCATACTATATACTGTAGCAAAAATTTCAGTATGTAAAATTTTATAGCAATACCGTATTGAAATTTTCACTATATATTGAAATTTAGTAAATGAAATTTGGGTATTACTTTTTTAAATGAGTGCAGCATGCCGAAAATTTCAGTATTTTTCTCAACTTGCAGATATTCCACATAAGAAGAAATAAGTAGATTTCAGATGCGACTAAAAAAAATATACTACAAAGTTTCTGTTTACTCATATGATAATGATACTCCCAGGAACTAATTAAGGGTTCTTTAGATTTTCAGACACAGGGAATAGATGGAGTTGGTGCTGGCCCCAGTCAAACTTATTCGAGACCAGCTACCACATCAGGATTCAAACAGTATTTCCTTTTGAACTTCGATACAGTGACTTTTAAGAAAGCAATTGGTTGTATTTTCATTTTCATGAAGTAACGGAATTTTGTTTAATGAGAATAGTAAGAAAAAATGAGATTGTGATTGGATATAAAATAAGGAGTAATAATTATCAACAAATTGCTTTGAATGTTTTTGGGCAAAATCCTTTTCCGCTAGGGTTTGTCTCAGAAGGGCATCTCTTCACAATCAAACTTTAGGCTTCCAAGTTTCGCAAGAAAACAATTCATGGACCCAAGTGAGTAGAGGTCATAATAAGGAGACCTTTTTTAATTGAGATAGGCATAACTCTAAGAGGATGGCATTATGCAAAATCATGCCAGCGGGTTGAAGACAGTCCTAGCAGTACTAAGGGGGTGCTCACTGCTCAGTGTGGGGTTTATAGTAAGGAATAAAGGTGGTTGCTTGTTACTAAGGAATCATAGAATTTATAGTACCTTTATACATGAAAATGTGGGAATGTGTACCCTATATTTATTTTCTTTTTCCTTTTTTTATGGGGGGTGGGGTGAGCTAACATGTTACCTTGAGCAGAAGCAAGCTGAGTGCTGGTCATGGCCCTCTTTCCAGCAGCTTTGCCATCTACAGCTTTCTCAGCAGCCCTGAGAGTGATGATATAATGAAACATGAGAACTGAGAGTTGGAGGGGAGAAGCATGTAACTTAGGGCAATAACCACCCTGTACTGCTGCCACAGCAGAAGGATTCAATACCTTTTCCTCGAGCCAACTGGAACTCTTGAAGTGGAATCACCCCTTTGTTTCATAAGCATGAGTGATCTGATCAGTATATTTGTCTGGTTTGTTCTTATAATCTGATCCTCTGGACAATAAAATAATAAAAAAAAAATTAAGATATATCAAATAGAATAAGACAAACAAGAAGGTAGGTAATAAGCAAGGGCGCACTTGGTTCAGATTTTTCAATGGGAATGGTAATGAATTGAGAATCACTGAGTAGTGAATTCAATTATAATGAGAATGATGGTTATGTTGTCAGTGTTTTGCACTAATATTGGAATAAATTGGGACATGATTGTTGGTTGAGGAATAGCGGAATGATTGAGGTGAAACGATTACAGGGTGGAAACAGCTAATCAAAATGTGGTAATTATTAACTTATTTTGAGTCTCATTACCTTGATATAAAGAATGACATTATGACAGAGGTGAATTGATCATCTTTTATTCTCATTAACCACCACATATTACCCTATATTCATTGAAGAATTATGAAACTATGTGCCCCCTAAAATCAAGTAAACAGTTAACCAACATACTAAATGCATCTCACTCAGATTAAGCGTTTCAGAATAAAGAGAGTAAATGGTAGCAAGGAGAACTCAGAAAATTAATTTTAATGGACTCAAACTGCCAGGAAGTCAGGTTGGCTACATCTACTAACCTAAGCAAGCAAAAATATATAATGCTGCAAAAATCCGTCATGCTTTGTTTGAGATTTAGATTTTTGTAATACTTCATTATGGCATTATATAAAAACACAACAAGATAAATGTATATTATGAAAAACATATTTTATATTTTGCGTGCTACTTCGTTGAATTTTAATGATACTCAACTAGTAAACAACATCTAAATTTGACATCTTTTTAAGAGGAAAATATAGTGGACTTCGATCAAATTTCCTTTTTTATTAACCTTTCATCGTAAAATCCAAGATCCAAATAGAAGGGTAAATATCTCTAGCGTGAGTATAGCGCAATTAAACATACAAAAATTGTGAGGAACAGATTACAGCCCAAAGTTGATAGGTATTAAATAGATGACTGGATGTGCAGAACAGATATCAATCCACTTGTGGGATATTTGGCACTTCATTTAGAAAACAAGAGTATTGCTAATTTCCATGTCAGGACAAAGGTCAAACCAACCTAATTCATATTCTTGTTCAAAGTCTAGATAGATGATTAATACACGAACCTGGAGGTGATGTATCATGATTGCATATGTATACACGCGTCCCTCCCTGCATAAAATGTAAGCATAAAAACTTAAATTATATATGAATGACCCAATTGAAATATGTATACTTGGAGCAAAGAACAATGACCATTGTAGTCTACATCCCCTATATCAACAGAAGTATTATCCCCCAGTCTACCACATTCAGCAAAAAAAATGCAACTCTTTTAGATAATTACACTTAATTAGACATGAAGAAAATAAAACAGCAAGACAGAGGGTTTTGACTTTTATATTTTTAGTAGATATTATAAGTGAACCAAGTTTTTCATTAACTCAATTTATTTATAACAAATTTACTTTGTTACATGAGAACTCTATTAATCAACCTTCAAGTAACATCAAAACGACATGTTCACTTCCAGAAAGAATGGTAGCATTGATTAGTGTGTATTACATGACCTACGGGTTGAAGAGAGATTACCAGTTATTTTCAAGATTTAGAAGATGTCTACATTATGAATTTTCATTCAGTTATTTTGTCGAGCACGTTATGTTTGCTAAATCTTCAAGCATACTTAGTACAAATAATATTTCGTACAACCATGGAATAAACATAACTCAGCTCTAAGTGATTGACCAAATTTAAAGCATCAACCAACCAGAACCTTATGGACTGATTAACCTTCAACTGAGATCCAGAACAGGGAGCTTACATCAAATAAGAAAAGTTGGCCAGAGCAATGCATATTGAGCGTGGAAGAAAATGATATATGTATGAAGATCTAAAAAAGGAACCCATGAATGCTAAGAGTTCGTCCCTGCTAAAAAATTAATCCACGAATTCTTCAAAAGTCTGATAATTGTTGGATTAACACTTGCATAAATTGTTGCCAGTTAACCTCCACTAAAATCCATCCTTACAAATTTCTGTGACATAACGAGTATCATTAACTTCATGTTTCTAATCGTCTAGGCTGCATTACATTCATTAATTTTACCCCACAGAAACCTATTTTTCCATCGCCTCTTCTGTATCTCTCCTAACGAATTCCGATTAACCCAGAGAGATTCAAGTGTGCACTCACTAAATTCGAAAAATGCATCAAATTTCGTCTAAAATTAACTGGAAGATAATTGCTCGAACTTGCAAACGAAAACCCTTGAATAAACATATCAACAAAAACCATCATTTTTCACCAACATTACACAGAAAAATAAACAGTTGGATTCAAATGAACAAGTACAATATATGCAATTGAGTTCCTTCATAATTTAAAAGAACGAATCATGAAAAATCATATTAAAAGGTTTTTAGAGGGATTTGATATACCGGGTAAGAGGAGAGGACGGTAGAGGAGAAGTTGCCGCGAGAGGGAAGGTTGGCAAGCAATCTGGAAGCGCTGCCGTCGGAAGCCGCCGATTCCGACGGCGAGGAAGCGGAACAGCCACCTTCCATTGTGCCTGTATATTGTAATTGTAATAATGTATATAATGTAATTTATTTTAGGGTCAAATGAAATAGAATTTTGATGCACTCATATATCAATTATAAATGTCCCCTGCACTGCACCTATATATATTTTGGTGGTCATTCAATTTGTTGGCAAATTTATTAGTATAGAGATCTTTTTAAAATACATACTTAAAATAGGGAAAATTTTGGAGGTGGTAGGCTAGTAGCAATTTAAAATCAGTTATCAGTAGGGGTGAGCACTGTTTGGGAAAAATTGAATTGAATCGAACTAATTCGGTTCGGTTAATTTGGTATTCGGTTTAATTTTGATTTTAGATTTTAAGTTTTTTGGTATTCGATTTCGATTTTCATGGCAAAAATATCATAATACCGAAAATCGAAAAGAAATAAAATATTATATATATAATTATATATATTATATACTGAGATTAGATCTGATTATATATTTTTTATATATAAAAAAGCACTTAGTTAGATTAGGGGAAAATTATTTTTTTAGGACAGTATCTTATAACCGTTTGCAAAAAGAGGACATTATCTTTGCGGACTTGCAATTTTAGGACACTTTCTTTAAAATTTTGCAAATTTAGGCCTATTAATGCTAATTTCGAGCCAATTAATACCAATTTCGGGCCAATTAATACCCTTTATGCTCTATTTTTTCATTTTAAACTCAATTTTGACTCCTTATCCCCAATATCAAACACAACCAATTGATTTCTAATTTCAGCATCAAAAAAAATTTAAAAAAATATAAAAATTCAGCAGCAAAATAAAAAAATGAAAAAAAGAGAAAAAAGGGATATCGTGGTGGTCGGCCGTTGTCTCGTCGTGTTCTTACGAGTGATGGCGGTTCATATTCTTTCCCTCACCGTCGCGAGGCTCCCGGGCATGCGGTTTCTAACTCCGGCGGTGGTCCTACGGATTTGGCCATGCCTCTACATCACACCCCTGTCCTTCCGACGATTTCTCGTGCGGGATCCTCATGATCACGTCAATTGCCCGGAATTCATCCTCAATCGTTCAACGTCCACAACGAATTGAAACCCAAACCGTTGATTGCCCGGAATTCATCCTCAATCGAGGGTTGTGGAAGAAATTGGGGCTTCGATTTTCTACAACATTTTCCGGCAATGGCATCCAAGAGTAACGATAGTAGCGGCCACGAACATAGCATTTTCTCCCCGGTGGATGGCTTGTGAATTTCCAGTCGGTGATGGCGCAAGCATCGAAATCCGGCGATTGGGGCTATGGTTTGGGAAGAAGAATGACATATCTTCTTCAATGGTGGCGGCCACTTCCGTCGCCGACCAACTGCCGCATTTCCGCGATTGGGGCTCAATGCTGCCATTAAAGAAGGAGATCATTCACAATGTCAATTCTCATGATAGCTTTGAGATAGGTTAATTAATTAAGGGACGGTTAATTAATTTTGTTATTTTTTTCGTTAATTAAGTAATTAGCATTAATTGGCCTAAATTTGCAAAACTTTAAAGAAAGTGTCCTAAATTGCAAGCCCGCAAAGATAATGTCCTCTTTTTGCAAATAGTTATAAGATACTGTCCTAAAAAAATAATTTTCCTGTTAGATTAGATATATATTGGATTTCGGTTATGTGTATATAATATTATATATTATATAATTATATATACTAATATTATATATTTTAAATTTTAAAATTTTATCCTATTCCTATGTGGCGTTTTAAATTCTGATTTGAATTAGTCTTCAACTCTTCTCACTTCTCAACTTACGAGCTATGATTCTTCTAGATTAAAAAAAAACCCTAACTGTCCTACAATCATCATTCATCATTCGTCCCAACCCAACCGTCGTCCATCCGAACCACCATCCGTCTATCGCCTAAGCCCACGGTACGCGGCCACCAAGTCACCATCTATTTCGAGTTCTGTCGCGCACACGAGTCCGCTACGAGAGTCGCCCATGATTTATTTCTTTGAACCCATTTGTTGAAATAACCAAGGAGGTAATCTAATCTTCGATACTTTGGTTATTATATGCCAGATTAATATATTGTTGTTTAAATCGCTAAAAGTGTTATAGATTAATTGAAAATATTGAATTTGTGTAGAATTTCAAATTTTATTATTTTAAAAATATTTCAGTTATTTTGGTATAAAACCGAACCGAACCGAAATTTTCAATTTCAATTTTTTCGATTTTGCATATATATTGCTCGGTTTTGGTTTTTATATTGAGTATTTTGGTTTTGGTTATTCGATTACCGAACCGAGCCATGCTCACCCTAGTTATCAGTACCACCGACTGGTGAGTTGACACATTAATTCTGTCAGCACAATATCTTTTCTCAATCTTGGTGTGCCAGTCAAAGCCGACTTGATGAGACACCTTTTACATCTTCAGATCTTAGCATAGCTTATTTTAGCATGCATCATTTGATCAAACTTAGCTTATTTCAGCATATCTTCAGAAAGAGCCACTAGACACCTTTTACATCTTCAGAAAGAGCCACTAGTCTTGCCTTGTTTCTTACCACCACATCATTTTCATCCTATTTGTTCTTAAAGACCCACTTAGTGCCTATGATCTTCTGATGCCTGGGCCTCTCTACTAGGGTCCAGACTTCTTGTCTTGTAATGGTTTAGCTCCTCTTGCATGGCTAAGATCTAGTTTGGGTCTTCAAGGGCTTCTTGGATGTTTTTAAGGTTCTATCATTGACACAAAACAGCAGAATTGGGAAGCCAAGTTTAGCTTCCTTTAGTTTGAACACCAATACTTGGATCTCCTAATATCTGCTCAGTTGGGAAATCTCTTCTTCTTACCCCTCTGAGGTGCCATGGTCTGCTCCTCTTGGGACAGGTCTGACTTTCCCCCTGGTTAGTGTCAGGAGTCTTGTCACCTTCTTCTGCTACAGAAGGTGGCTTGTCAGTTGGTTTGGATTCATTATCTGAATTTGATTTTGATTCAATACTAGGCACGACAACCTTGATCAGATCTGACTTATCATTCAAGTTCATCTGATCCATCTCATTTGCTAGTTTCTCTTTGTTGTACTCATGAACAGATTCATCAAATACAACATGGGGTGTTTTCTCCATACACAGAGAAACCTTATTAAAAACTCTATAGGCCTTACTGCTGCCAAAATATCCTAAGAATATTCCTTCAGCAACTTTGGCATCAAAAGTTTTTAACTTAGTTTTTCCATTATCATGGATGAATACATCCAAAAAATATAGACAAAGGAAAGATTAGGGGATTTACCTTTGTAAATTTCATATGGAGTCTTGTCATGCCTCTTGACTGGCAAACATCTATTCTGGATGTAGCAGGCAGTGTTGATGGCTTCTCCCAAAGTCTCCAGGAAGTATTGTATTCAGCTAACATAGTCCTTGCTACCTCCTTGAGGGTTCTGTTTCTTCTCTCAGCAAGACCATTCTCCTGAGGTGTTATGGCAGTTGATATCTCATGCTGAATACCCTTCTACTAGCAATTGTCAGAAACGATATAGTTAAGAAACTCAATACCTTTATCGCTTCTGATTCTGACTATGTTGAGGTCCTGCTCATTCTGGATCATCTTGAACAACTACAACATCTTGACCACGGTCTCATTCTTCTTGAACAAGAACACTACCGAAGTGTATCTTGTATAGCCATCCACTATCACCAGTGTGTACTTCCTTCCACTTAAACTAAGAGGTGAGACTGGTCCAAACAGATCCATGTGAAGCAGCTGGAGTGTCTGTGTTGTGGAAGTACTCTGCACATCCTTGAATGAGGCTTTTATTTGCTTCCCTTTCTGGCAGGCATCACACTTCTGCTCCGATGCAAACACCTCATTAGGTAGTCCTCTGACCAGACCCTTTCTTGCAACCTTGTTGAGGGTCTTGAAGTTCAGATGACCTAACCTCTTGTGCCAGAGCCAGCTGACCTCCGATGAGTTTTTGGCAACCAAGCAAAAGTCAGTTGGGCAACTTGTAAAATCTGCAAGATACATATTACCTCTTCTAAGGCCAGTTAGTAGCACCTGCTCATTTAAATCATTAATAACAAAGCAAGAGTTTTTAGAGAATCTTACTGAGTATCCCTTATCATAGAATTGGGATACTGAAAGGAGATTGTGCATAAACCCTTCTACATAGTAGACCTCCTCAACTCTGGTGCCTCCGATCAGCAGGGTACCAACTCCTCTGGTGACTCCAAAATTATTATCACCAAACACCACTCTAAGCCCATCCAACGTGACAAAATCCAGAAGGAGATGCTTCTCAAACGTCATGTTCTTGGAACATTCACTGTCTATATACCAGACGTGATTCTTGGTTTCTCCTCTCTCGATTGGGCTAGAGCTCGCCTGAAATCAGATTCAAGCTTTAGGTACCATTTCTTTGGGTCCTATTTGGTTAGATTCAAATTTTGGAATCCACAAGTAGAGATCATCCTTACGAGGATTAGGTGATCTCAACCTTCTTCCGTATTTATCCACAAAAAATCATCTCCCTAAGAGGATTTTTTCTTAGGCGATGTTTAATGACAGCAGGCTTATAAGTGGACTGCTCATAAGGGTAGTTTCTGCTCAAGCCTTTGAATGACTCGTACACTTTAGCCTTTGCAGGCTTATCAGATTTGGTTACTTTAAATGTAACATAGGGCTGAGGGTTGGTTCACTTGGGTTTTCTCCAGACTGATCACCCCTCAGCTGGTTCTGCTGAGGCTTCTTCTTCTTAGCATATCAATGAATCGGATGCCTATTCTGACCTTGGGGCTTCTGAGCTTTAGACTTATTTTGGTCATCAGAGGGCTTCTGAGTTTTATTACTCATTTTCCTAGCTGAAGCCTGGTTTGTCTTTCTGCTCTTCTGCCCTGCTGGTTCTGGTCCAGGCTCAGCTGGCCCTTTACCCTTGCGAAGATCCCTAACATGCTCGCTGTCTTTATTCTTCTTTTGTGGTTTGGGTTTAGGATAAC
Organism: Prunella vulgaris; assembly: GCA_026898435.1. Taxonomy (NCBI): domain Eukaryota; kingdom Viridiplantae; phylum Streptophyta; class Magnoliopsida; order Lamiales; family Lamiaceae; genus Prunella; species Prunella vulgaris. Next base: position 257,895 of record JAPKLY010000288.1, on the reverse strand, counting down.
CAAGACCCCTTTTATCATTCACAGTTTGTGAGGATTCAGCTATTTCTGACACGACATTTTTTGTCTTATTCAGTTGATCCACTTTCAGCTGAAGCTGCTGTGAAATTTTTGTTATTAGTTCATTCTGTTTGAAGAGTTCATCGAACTTAGCTGTCAGCTACTTGTGCTCATTACTCAAGAACAGATTTTTAAAGAGCAGTCTTTCTATCAGCTTCTCCTGTTCTTTACATTTTACTGCCAAGTCAGCTGACTTGTTAGCATGTGAATCATAGGGTGTGACTGATAGTCTGGAGTTCTCCTTTTCAAGTCATAAGCTTTGAATTTCAGCTTTCAGCTTAGAGTTCTCCTCTTCTAGCAGAGAACAAACTTTTAGAGAGGATTGGAGATCAGACAACATTTTCTGAAGATTAGATATATCAAATCTTAGCTTATTTCAGCATACATCGTTTGGTCAAACTTGACCTCTGGTATCTCGGACCTCGTCTGGTGTCTCGGTCCTCATCTGATCTGGGTTTTAGTCTTGCTTGCAACAAGCTCTTCAACTAGTATCAGTCTCCTCTGGAGTTCTTCTAGAGACTTTATCCAGTGTCAGCTGCTCAGGTCATCTGTCTTCTGAGATATGCTAAGTCCTCAGAGGCCTCAGTTGATATTCTTCTCTATGAACACTCTGGGATCTTCAAGGCAGTAGGGTCTGTTCCCCCTTACAAGAATACCTATCTAATCCTAGACTATTCATCAGCTGACTAACAGGTTCAGCTGGTCCTATTACATACCAGTGGTTTATCACATCATCAAAACACTAAACATAATATCCTAACAGTAAGTTCTTGTCCAACTATAGGTTTACAAGTCTACAACTGTAGACTTCACTTAACAACTTTAACTTTACCATTCTTCTTGAATTTTTTCCTGAGATGTTAGTTTCAAATTATGCAGCCCTATATTTTTCTATCATCAAAATCTATCTAAAACAAGATCCTAACAGTAAGGTATGCAGTGATTTGGTGAGAAATTATCAGCAATATATGTTTGAATTTTGATGAGACATTTTCAATAAAATACTGTGGAGGTTTATCTTAGAGGCTGAATCGTATTGACTTTCTCCCACAGATATCTACCACTCCGGTATGTCCAATTTATTCACCTGTTAAATGGTTAATGATGCGGGTGAGAAAGTTTCGAAGGGACTTTGTGATGACACTATTCTTCCAGTCCTCCTCCCATGGGACTGACTCTTCCTTTGTCGTTGGATCTTCTTCACGGTAGCATCCTCTATATAACATCCATATGAACATTATGTCATATGACAGAATGTAAGTATTTTATATTTTTTTAAATTTTACTTTATTTTTATCTATTATTAATATTAATTTATTGTTTATACAGATTGCTTCCTAGTAATAAGATTTCCCAGACCATCACCGGTTATCTCTCAACCGTGACCTAGAATTATGGCACTTCCTCATAGAAATACATACAGGATGAAAATATGGATGATTTTTTTTAAGAATCTAAGGTATATTTATAAAATTTATATTTTATATTTATAATATTATAATTTAATTTATATTTTTTTATAAAGTTAATTGCTATTGGAAAAAATCCCTTTATGTTTTAATGATGTTAAAAACAGCTGACCTTGAGAAGATCAACTGAGGTCCAGATTAGAAGTTCAGCTGAAATCAGTTCAACTGAGGTCAGGTCAGAAGACTTTAGCCGAAGTTAGGATCAGATGACTTGGAATCAGAAAATTAGTTATGATTAGAATCAGCTGAGAAGCTCAGATGCAGAAGAGGATTAGAAGACCAGAAGACATCAAGATAAGAAAACCTGCTAAAGCCTGCATCAGAAGAGGTCATTCCAAGTCAGAACATGTTCCACACCTGTACAAGACATGAATAGGGAGTACACTTTGAAGTCATCTGACCAAGTTCCAGCAGACCAGAAGGCTATACCAGGTGAGAAACATATATTAGAAGACCCATCTGAGGAGACCAAAAGTCTGTTGATGCTCCCAGAACTTTACTAGAAGGCTTTGAAGAGTTATTCATGGAAGAATATAAGAATCTGAGTTCATGGGAAAGTTGACTAAAGCTTGGATAGACTCAAGACTATTAAGGTATCACACGTCTGTGGGCTTGGATGGGCTTATAAGCTTAGACAACTTACAACCTGGGTTTTAAGTTTAGAGTTAGGCATTCATATATACATGTTATCAGAGTCACCTCTCTACTCGATGTGTTGATCCATCTATGGAACAACGTGTCGAGCTTGATGAGCCTCTTACGTAAGGGAGAGTATTAAGGTATTCCACATCGGTAGTGAGTGTGGTTTTGGGTGGGCGTATAAGCTTGGACAATCCTCTCACTTACAACCTGGATTTTAAATGTAGAGTTAAATCTTCATACAAAGACAATCACATCTACTTCAAGAAGGAAGGAGACAATTCAATAAAGTCAAGAATCAATCAATCAGAATGATTGGTTGAGTGATTATAGGATTTTAAATCAGGCCCTTCTAGTGACTAGTTTGAACCCTTTAAATAGGAGATTATTCTCAGAGTTCAACATAGAGATAACACACAAAAAGAGCAAGCCAAAACTCTACAGAAATATGTCCACACTCAAGAACCTCATACCCACATATTCAGTTAGTGACTTTATAGAAGTCAACTGTTGGAAACATTGTTATATTTCTTTATATTCATTAAAGACTTTGTAGAAGTCAAGAAAGCTAGTAGTTAGATCATATTGTTTGTAACTAGTAGTTTGTGAAAGAGAGTTGAGTACTCTCAGATTGTAAAGAAGATTGTAAGTCAGTGAGTAAGTGAGTAGACAACCCCTCCATACCAAGTTGGATATAGGAGAAAGGATGTAGGACAAGTTGGTCTGAACCACTATAAATAATGTGTTTTTACTTGCTTTTTTTATTTGCTCTTACTTGCTGCATTAACTAAAAGACTTTCTTAAAAGGGGAATTAATATAAAAAAAAGTTTCCCCACAAAATCACTGCACACTCAGCTGAGCTACAATCAGCTGACTTTGAAAAACAGAAGACTCAAAGTCTTTTTAGGGACCAACAATTGTAGAAAAGATGTGTTTGATATCCAGCACACGACGCTGAAGTATACGTCTTGTTTTGCAAAAAAATGCAGAGTCAGATGAAAGACATGATCAGCACTATGAAGAAAAAATGGAGAGATGAGGGCAAGAAATTTAACCTGGGGACAACACCAGATGGTCGGTGCATCTGGGATGGATCCAATTGTGATGGAAAGGTCCAAGACCCGGGACAACCGGATGAGCGACCTTATGGGCAACGCATCACTAAATATCGGACTGACTCTTAACTATCTACGAGCACAACCTCACTTTTATAAGTATATAATTTTTTAAATACTCAATTATAAATTTATTGATTTAATTTCGTATAGGAGAGGAAATTCGGACGAAAGCCCGATGCCTTCGAGAGACTGAGTTTTAACCACTCCTTTAACCACGAGACTGGGGAGTCCACCTACAACCGCATCTCTAAGATCCACATAAGTATTTTATAATTAAATTATAATTAGTCTTTAATTATACTAATTAATAATTAGTAAAAATTATATTTTGTTTAATTTCAGAACAAGGAAAGATGTCATCGTCGAGGCCCAAACGCATTCTACATCCACCACGAAGAACCCTACTCCCACCCCTATTGGCATCGACTGCATCTATTTGGATGTGGTCGCAGTGAAGAAAGGGAAGATTGTAGGACTGAATAGTTACAGTAAACTTGATAAGATTGATGAGCATAATTATAGATTTTTGTGTGTGTAATTTGTCTCTTTGCGAGCTTGATGAGCATAGAGAGATGAGCCTAGACGATCAAAGGCAACATATGAGACCATTAAGGTATGTTCTTTTTGGATTTAAAATTACAAATTTGAATTTTAAAATCTAAAATTCATTTTAATTTGGATTTTGAAAATAGATTGTGAAAATCCTAACCCTAGCCCCCTATAAATAACCTATATAAACATATTAGTTAACTATTATTATATTGTTACTTCACCAAATAACTTTTCTACTTTAAAGAACACAAATTTTAAAATTTTCTAACTTTTAAAAGCCACTAAATTTCAAAAATCAATTTTTAAAAATCACTTAACCTCCCCCACACCCCAAAAAAAAAAACACCCTTTACTGTTGTAAAGTTAAGTATGTATTGTGGATTGATTGTTTCTAGTAAAGATGTTAAAAGGATTATGACCAGTCGTATCCGCCTGTTTAAACCAATTAAAAAAAATTATGATTAGCATTTTCAGGATTGTTTAAATAAAATTTATAATTACTCTGAATTGTTAGAACCAGCTTGACTAGCCCGTTTGATATTTTTTTATTGAGTTATATATATATATATATATTTACATATTTTAGATAAAATAAGTTTTATTCAAATAAGAATAAAAATATAAAATAGACATGTTGAGTATTAAATAGTGCTATCTTTTAAATAAGAGTAGGTATTGTGTGAAAGTGGTTCATATCATGAACCACTTTTCAACAAGGCAAAAAAAAAAAAATCATAAATATAAATCTTATATCACAAAGTGGTTTATATCATGAAAATATTTTATATAATACTTTACCTTTAAAAAATGTTTGATTTGCAAAAAAATAATTTGGTTGATACGATTTAATATAACTAATAATACTTTAATTATATTATTATATATCCTTTAAGTTTACACATTATATGTAAATGCATCATATTGTATTATAGATAATTTGAATTTAATTTATATTTAATTTTTTTTGGAAAGATGGTCAGTAGACCAAACCATTTAACATCTATAGTTGTTCTCTTGTTTGGTTCACAGCTCAATCGTGGTGGCGGACATAATTTATATCACATTGTGCACAATCAACTCGAATATGGTCATTTTAGGAGGTAATTTGCTTGGGTCACAAAAAAAATCTTGACTTCTTCGGGCTGACCAAGAGCTAGCGATTAAGGGTGAAAATATGCCAAACTTGACAGGGACCTATGACTGGTCTACTAAAAATTTGGTCCGGCTCGACTTATTTAATAAATAAGCTAAGTCCAATTTTTTTTTAAGTCTACTTTAATTTGAGCTTTTGAAAATTTTTTTATACCCAATAGATCGACCTATTTAATTTTATATATACATATATATGTATAATACATAAATATATATATGTAATTTTTATAAATATAACTTATTATTTTTAATATTAAATAATAATATATTTAACTATGCGGTCAACAATATTCTTAATTTATTTAAAATAAATACATATAATTTTTTGAGTTAATGTTATTTATGATTGGGTAGAATATTTAATATTATTAAGAAATTCGATAATTTTATATTTGTCATTTTAATTTTTTTTTTTGGTAATGAATAGAAAGATTACAAAAAATAATTATTATAAACTTTTAAAAGGCTTTCATGACTTGTTTATTAAAAAAGTTCAAATTAAATTTATTAAAAAAGACTATAATAAATAATAGATCTCATTTAGAATTATAAATTCGGCCAAAACTTTTTTTACGAGAAGTCTGACATAAGTCGCGGCAATTGCATTTGCATACCCTTTAAAGTTCGGAATAGGCTGCAAGCATGAGATATCATTTGTTTTTAATGTGTTAAATAAACTACGTATATCGATAATAATTTTGTAAAACAAAATCTTATAGGAGTTTTGCCGTACTAATTTACATGTATATTATTAAATAATAATAGTAATTTTATTAAAATATGTACTCACTCTATTCCCAAATTTATTTCACTTTTCCATGTCATTTTTTCCCTAAATTTATTCACATTCATCTTTTAAAAAATATTATTTTAATATCACACTTAAAACAATCACTTTAGCTTTTAGTGATTCTATAATATCCCTACTTTATATACTATATCTCTCTTTTTTTTTTAAAATTTAATCCCACATAAACATGAATAAATTTGGGATCTTATGGAGGATTAATTTATAACAATTATATTTTACATAAAATCAATTAATATCCGACTAAGTCGCGGACGAGACAGTGTTGCTCTTGCAAAAGACCAGGCGACCATTTCCTAGGAAAAATATGAGGAATAAACATGGTTTCGGATGCATATATGAGTTGAAAATTAATTGTTTTTCCAACATAGTGTGTCAGTTGGTTGTTGAACTAACTAACTACTGACGGATTTCCCAAAGCTATTGCACTTGCAAGAGAGAGAGAGAGAGAGAGAGAGAGCAAGCATCTACACAGTGAAATTTCAGTTTCAGATTTGTTCTTGTGAATTCCATTTGGATTAGCTCAGCGATTTTGATCCATTTCTTGTCAAATTCCTTGCATTCTCTACCGAATATGGACATCTCATTGCCGCTGGATCAGATCCAAAGCAGCTGCAAATTTGCATGTTCACTCATAAGCCCTAGTACTTTCCAAACAATCCCAATTTTTGAGGAATTTTCCCTCAGAAAGAGAAGGTGTAGAGACCCTTCTTCTAAGGTCAGGTGTTCTTTGTTGGACCATGGGTTAAGGCCTCGACCAATGCCCAGACCTTTGAAAAAGGAGGAAAGGGGGTTTAAGAAAGGCAGGGATTTAGAGGAAAGACATTCGGAAAATTCGAATTCTGGGGTTTGTGGGCAGATCGAGAAGTTGGTGTTGTGCAAAAGGTATAATGATGCTCTTGAGCTGTTCGAGGTTTTGGAATGTGAGGCCGATATTGATGTGAAGAATGATACTTACGATGCGTTGGTGGCGGCCTGTATTGGATTGCGATCGATTAGAGGCGTGAAGAGGGTGTTTAATCATATACTTAATTCTGGGGCGGATCTGGATTTGTATATGAGGAACAGGGTGCTGTTAATGCATGTGAAATGTGGGATGATGATTGATGCACGCCAGCTGTTCGAGGATATGCCTGAAAGAAATGTGGCTTCTTGGAATACGATCATTGGGGGGCTTGTGGACTCCGGTGATCATATGGAAGCGTTCAGAATGTTTTTGATGATGTGGGAGGAGGACTCGGACGTTGGGACTCGGACATTCGCGTCCATGATCCGGGCATCAGCTGGACTAGAACTTATTTCTCCTGGTAAGCAATTGCATTCTTGTGCTTTGAAAATGGGTGCCAGTGATGATGCTTTTGTATCTTGTACCTTGATTGACATGTATAGTAAGTGTGGTAACATTGAGGAGGCAAGGGTTGTTTTCGATACGATGCCTGTGAAAACAACTGTAGGATGGAACAGTATTATTGCCGGATATGCCTTTCATGGTTATAGTGAAGAAGCATTGAGCATGTACTATGAAATGCAAGATTCTGGTGTTAAAATGGACCAATTCACTTATTCTATGATCGTACGAGTTTGTACTAGGCTAGCCTCATTAGAGCATGGGAAACAAGCTCATGCTAGTCTAGTTAGAAATGGTTATGGATCAGACATAGTTGCTAATACAGCACTTATCGACTTCTACAGCAAATGGGGAAGGATAGAAGAAGCCCGAAATGTATTTGATAAAATGCCCAAGAAAAACTTCGTCTCATGGAATGCCTTAATATCTGGGTACCGTAATCATGGTCGTGGAGCTGAGGCAGTTAAATTATTTGACTGCATGGTGAATGAAGGAATGGTGCCCAATCATGTCACTTTTTTGGCAGTTTTATCTGCTTGTTGTTATTCAGGATTATCTGATCGTGGCTGGCAGATATTTGAATCAATGGGTAGAGATTATAAAGTAAAGCCTCGAGCAATGCACTATGCATGTATGACTGAACTATTAGGCCGGGAAGGACTTCTTGATGAAGCTTTTGCATTGATAAGAGATGCTCCATTTACTCCTACAGCAAATATGTGGTCTGCCTTGCTCACGGCTTGTAGGGTCCACAAGAATTTTGTCCTTGGTAAATATGCAGCTGAGAAACTTTATGGGATGGAACCTGAGAAACTATCTAATTATGTTGTGCTGTTGAATATCTATAACAGTGCTGGAAATATGCAAGAAGCAGCTAAAGTCCTTCAAACCTTGAGGAAGAAAGGTCTTAGAATGTTACCGGCTTGTACTTGGATTGAAATAAAGAAGCAGCAGCATGTTTTCTACACTGGAGATAAGTCCCATTCTCAGACTAAGGAGATCTATGAAAATTTAGATGTGTTGATGCTGCAAATCTCAAAAAATGGATATGTACCTAAGGGAAAATATTTGCTTCCTGATGTGGATGAACGGGAAGAATCTATGTTACTTCATCACAGTGAAAAGTTGGCTATTTCATATGGGTTCATCAGCACTCCTAGTTTTACTCCTTTGCAACTTGTCCAGAGTCATAGGATTTGCGATGACTGTCACAATGCAACCAAACTGATTTCCAAACTTTATGGAAGAGAAATTGTTGTCAGAGATGGTAGCAGATTCCATCGTTTCAAAGATGGCAGTTGTTCTTGTGGTGATTACTGGTGACTTACTTGTTCAAACTTAGGTATTTGATTTATTCTATAGCTTTTCCTTAACCCTTACAATTTTTGTTTCCAGAAATGTCAGAGAATGATATTTTATGCATACACATGCCATGAGTAGTTTTTCTGTAATACATAAGCTTCCATCCAGCCTATATATCAAGCTTAGCGTTACATGTCTCCCTTTCTTAATAATCGAATTCTGCAGTTCGTCTTTTTCCCCCCTTGATTTCCTCAAATTTCTTCTCAAATTCCAGTTCTTCTTATGGTTGTTTTTATATTTGCAAATCCTAGTTTTAGAAGTTAAAATATTTAATACAATGCTATATTTTTCCTTATCCATGTATAATTTCTTCATGAAATGATCTTCAAAGATATTTGCTTAGTAAGAGGTCAAGGGAGACAGTAAGGCCTAATGATATTGTATTAGCTTAACCTCTGGATTTGACCTCATATAAGATGAACCAATTAGGCGCTTTGAAGAGAAGTGCCACTATGCCAGAAAGTTTATCCCATCTCACCATCTATTTACTGTCCAGAATCAAGTAGTTAGCTATGGTTTCCCATTTAGCTGTATCAAAGACAAGGTACGTTTTGTCTTATAGTAGCCCAGAGTCTCATCTCTTGTACTTAGCAAATAATATTACATTCCTGAATATTGTCAGAGTCATTCTCATTGTGAACTTTACATTTTTTCAGCAATTTAAGTTATGAAAGCTATTTTTCAATTAAATGGACTCTCTGCTACTCGGAAGTAAAATTGGAAACGTTAACTCAAGCCTCCAAACTAAATCAGAAGTATGAAAACTGTAATCTAGATATACCGTGTGATGGCATCAAACTAGTAAAAACTGGAGTTCCATGTTGTCCATGAATGCGTTGAACATGTTTTTTTTTTATAAATCCAGATTAAAAGTTAAAAGCCTTGCAGAACAAAAGTATGTACTTCTTATTATGCATTTTTTGCATGCTTTTAAATGACTGTCTTCCTTGATTTGGTGTTAGAGACAAGGAAATTAACCACACAATACCAAAGATAGAATATTATATACACGTCAGAAAATAAGAAACGGATGAATCCCGTCCCAAGACAAAAGGCTGAGTCGAAGCCGATTCAATGTTCAATGATCAGAAGATGATCTAACTAAGAGACACAAAAACCATATATATAGCCCCTAACCTAACCTAATCCCTAAGCAATTAAGCTCACGGGGCCAATTTATTCAATAACTTAAAACTAAGAGAAGTCATAACAATAAATAAAACAAACAGCGGCGTATCAGTTGGAGTTAAGAACTGCCTTACGCTTTTTTTCTTATCTTTATTATTTTTTTTTTAATTTTCAAGGAACAAATGTAAAGGTTAATCAATAGCTATGTTTCTATACCATTAAATTTAGCAATTTTTGTACTGCTTTGAGCCTCTATATCCACAAAATCTTGTTAACGCGGAGACCAAAGAGTATATGAAGCATTTTTATTCATCTGCAAAGTATGTGAGAAGATTAATTTTATTAACCAGAATAAAACTTTATGTAGAATCTCATGATTTACAATTCTACACCTCCATTTATGCCATCTACTACTCTTTTACTTCCACTGAAGAGCCACTGTACATCTCATCTATTATAACCTGTTTAGTCTGCTATCACAAATTTGACTAATGTATAATTAATGCTAAAGAGTGTTGTTCTTTCTCCAAGATCACAGAACCTATAAGCTGGGTGTACTATTCTTTACACGGAGCCAATTACAGATTTATATTTAATTTTTCTTTTTGATGAAAAATTGTTCTCTATAGTGTTTATTCTTAATCCCACTGGAAACAAGAATCTCCCTGCTCCTAACTGTTTAAACAGATTTTGATAATTTACATTTACTTAAAGTTTGCTGGCCAGAAATATTATATTCTTTTTCCTGTCTTTTCCCTTCATTATGCATGCTTTCCTCTGCTCGTATAAGCCTATCAAATTCGTTTTGTCAAACTCTGATCAGGTTTCCAGTTCCCTAGCTTGGAATCTCCACTTTTATAGGAATCTGAAGAAGGGGGAGAATGAGGAGTTGGGTCAGCTCCTTGAGTGTCTTAATGGGGTAAGTTTAAGGCGTTACAGGGATGAATGTAGGGTTTGGGTGGCTGATCCCTCTGGAATTTTTTCTGTTGTCTTTATTTGCTTATCCTAATCTTGTTCATGTTCCTTGGTTTAAAATTGTTCAGAAGGCTCCGGTCCCAAAGAAATTACAGGTTTCCATTGGTTGTTAGTATTGGGTAAGTTGTCTAATTGTGACGTTGTCAAAAAACATTTCCCTTACGTGTCTGTTTTCCTGAATTGGCACGTCTTATGCAGGGATTCCTCAGAGGATCTTAATCATCTTTTCATTCATTGTCCTGTAGCTTAAGGTGATCGGAAAAATGTGATTGGGATGAGTTTCTGCAGGTTCTATATTGGATTTGCTTTAGAGTAAAGTGGGGGTATTGATTAATAGAAGGGGAAAAAACTTGTGGAGTATTGTTGTTTCAGTTGTCTCATGTTCCATTCGGTTTGATGAAATAACAGGATTTTTGACGATAGCTAATTGATATTTGTGATAGGATTAAATGTAAAGTTGCTTTGTGGTCTTAGAGTCGGGGTTCTTTTAAGGGCTTATCTTTGTCAAATGTAGCTAGGAATTGGTGTCTTGCTTTGAAGTTCTCTTCTTTGTAAAATTTTAGGGATTCCTCATCCCTAATATTTCTGAGCAATTTCGTTAAAGAAAACAAAAGGATAATGGAGTTTGTTGTGGTTTCTCCATATTCTTATGATGTTATTCTAAGTTTTATCGACACTTCAATGCTATTTTGGAGAAAGGAGATCACATCTTGTCAAGTAAGGTTTCTATACTTTTACTATTTTTGCTTTATATACTCATCCATGTCTCTCATTTTTCATAATTTTGGCATGTTACTACCATTAGTCAGTTCTATTACTTTTCCTTTTTCTGCCAAGTTGTTCTTTCCTTCTTCCTAATGAATAAGCATCATGTTCAATTTCTAATTTTTTGTAAAATCTTGTACTCGGTTGGGTTTGCTCCCCCTTTTGCCTTTTTGATGCAGGATTTGATAGCAGATCAACGATCACGTCATTCTTTAACAGTCAGGGAGGCTAACTTACCATCCTCAAATCAGAATCAGTATCAACACCGTTTCCAGATGTGGCCTTACGCATGTATGGAAATCTTTGAAGGTACCTAATTTATCATAATATTAGTTTCTTGCTTGACTAGCTAGTATTAGGATTATTAGATGCTGCATAGGTTTGAGGTTCCCAAGTTTTAAAATCCACTTTTAGTGCGAAGTATTGTTATACTGTAATCACATTTATCCATCTTTCTTCGCATTGCACTCTTCCATAGAGATCACACGAGATAAGTTATTGCGTTTAATCATTCTTCGGGTACTTGACTGTATCTATAATCATGAAGAGATACCGGAGATTGATATTGTCTACATTATTCCACATTATACATGAATGAGATGTTCTTAACCATGATTGCCGTTCGTTCATCTGAAATACGGACTAGCTGAAGAGAAAGTTCGTTGTGCTAGTTGATTGGGTTTTAATGTGGCTCTCACCAGTAGTGCTAACTATAGTGTGATGTTAACTGCTCAAGGGATGGCATTAGGTATGATAACATTTAACTAATCAGTTTTCTATTTTCTTGAATGTTTATTACATCAATTTCTCAGATTGAATCATCGAGTAAAGATGAGTGACTATGATTTACTGAAAACAACCCGGTGATCACAGGCTCGTTACAAGTTGCTTCTACATAGGTACGCACAGATTTGCATTTAAATTTTATATATGCAAACTGATAAGGAAGGCACGTCTGTGATGGGTAGAGTCGATGGATTATTTATTGAAGTATGTAAATAAAGGGTTCCAAATAGAATTAGCAATTAGAGTGGCTGAAGTTTGATATCTAATTTAGCATAATTTGTGGTAGTAATGAGCATATGTTATTTCTATCTTATGTGTTCCTAATAGATGGAGACTTCCATAATGGGGAGGGAGAAATCAAGTACTCTGGATGTTAAATCTTGGGACAGGTTTATGTCTTTTCTGGTTTTTATAATCTAATTTTCGTCGTGACTAAGACTTGTGTGCATCAGTTGCATCGTTTAACTGATGTGCACTTAACATTGTTTAGTAATAACAACTAATATTGCTTAATGGAAACAACTACTCTTTCCATATCACAAATATAGTCTACATTCATTTTCACATGGGCCAATAAAACATCATTTGTTGTGCTTGGAATTTTGGATTTTACATATGAAGTTTCCGATGTACATCATGTTTAATCTCTTTATACATTAAATTAAATAGAGGTATTTTAAACAATTTACACACTGTTAATGTAGAAGGGATTATAATTTGGGACAAACTAAAAAGGAAAACACGACTTTCTTTGTAAGAAGGAAGTAACATTATTGTTCAGTGCAAACAACTGTTACTATCAAATGAATAATACGACCTCCAATCCGGTAGACATTGCAGTACTTTTTGGGCACAAATGAGTAGAGTGTGTCGAGTGGAGATTCAAAGAAATATTTTTATTTTGGGATGCAAACTTTTTAGGGGCAAATGAGTACTGTACAATGAAAACACATAATATTAAACAATTCTATTTTAAAATACATATCAGTTGTACGGTGCAATTGCTGTCTGTATACATGAATTTATCAATTTGCATAGTTTGTAATGCAACACTAACTTGAAAATTGAAGATTTGAACACCACTAGTTATTGCATTTTTGCTGTGTAATTGCTGATTGTCAGTGACTTTTCATTTTTGCTCATCATATTTATGAAGGGGTAAAGAGGAAAATGCAAGAAAGTTGAAGTCTTGTAATCATATTGGTACAATATACGCCAACATTTACACATGTAGGCAAGTGTTCCATTGTTGGACCACCATGAATTTTTCTTGCAGAAGATTGTGTAGCCATAGCACTTGCTGCTTGTCTGGGGAGCATGCGGTGACCCTCCCCCGGCTGCTGGGCCACACTTCTTCGACTCCTCTCGATTATATCCATATGTATCTTGCGAGTTCTGAACATTAAGGACCGTCGATTTTACATCACTATCACCACAACTTCTTTTGCTTTTTATACAACGTAACAGAAGATTGTTGATGAATGATGAACAACTTTATGGTCTGAACATTATTTTGGCAATAATGGAACACTTCTCCTCCCCATTAGAAATCTTTATACTGTGAATGTTTATTTCACTAAAATGTCAGTGTTTTGAGTCCCACATAAAGATGAAAGTTTGAAAAGTGAATCTGCCATGTTCTCTGCATATCTTCAAAATGGTTTAAATTAATGAATCATCTCTCAAGTAAGATAAATCTGTCACTCATAATTTTTTTTCACCTGGAAATTTACTGTGTATAGCTCATCTTACTAAGAATTCAGAGCCCACTAGAGAATGCATACAAACATGTAAAATATCTGAAAATTTTGACAGTGGTTAAATTCCCTAGGCACCTGTCTGTTTCAACAGTAAGGGTAGTGTCCTAACTTTCATCAATTTGAAGTAGGGATAGCCAACAATGGGTTTTGATTTGAGCAAAGGACAAATGGTTAATTTATTTCATATTTTAATTTCTTATCTTTTTACTCTTGCAAAATATTACAGGGTAGAATTATGTGTAAATTAGACAAACGTCAAATTTCACGGGTCAATTCAAGTTAAAATCCGCTCCCAGTTATGTTACTATAACGGTTAAGTATGTATTATTATAAGAGCATTAATTATGTGTTACTAGCCCTTACAAAAACAAATAATTCTCCGTATAGTAGTATATTTTTCAATACCTTACGTGTGCTATTACAAAAAAAAAAAAAAATTATTATTGTAAAAGTAAATAGATATTTATGTGAACTGTGAAACTATTACTTGTTCTTATAATAACATATATTTTGCTCTTACAGTAAGTCAATAACACAAATTTTGCTCATATTATAGTAAAATCCGAGAGCAAAATTGCCTTTGTGCGCATTTTTTTGGAAAAAGCTATCTGACCTGCTCCAATCACAAAAATTTCAATTTGGCCTATATTTTACGAAGCTTAGGTCCGTAAGGTCATATGTTCATTTCTGTCTGCGAAGTCTGAATTTAAGATAAAATTTGCTCCATCCCATTCAATTTTTAAATTTGCACATCTAGTTCTCCATTCAAATACACATTTATCCGTATTATACACCTACATATCTAAAATAATTACATCACAATTTTTACTCATTTATTCACTCTCTTATTTTTCTTATATTTACTCACTCTTTCCCTTGTCTTTATTAACATTTAATTATTATTATTATTAACCAACAATAATAAAATACTATACCATCATTACTCAAAAATATTAATTTCACATAATATTACATTTGTTCCTACTATCCCATCCTAGGATTATGTTTACTGGTGATATTTCACCAATGTGACCAACATAAAGACAAAAAATTTATTATTAGAAAAGGTAAATATGACTTTGCAATTGCAATGACACTGGGCGGCTGACCACCCAGTGCCAAACCTTTTATTTTTCTTTTTTATTTATTTAATATTTTAATAAATGCCTTGTTGTAATATTTTATATTTGATACTAATGAGTAATGACACAACATTTAATAGAAAACTATTTAATAAAATTTTAAATTATTTTTAAAATAACAATTCTGCGAAACAAAATTTTAAAAAATTCTACGATATATTCTTATTCTGACAAATATTAAGGAATATAAAAAGTTAGTTAAAAAAACTATTATAAAAAGTTATACAACTACTTTAAACTATTATTCATTTTTATTAGAAATTCTTATATTAAATTGTAGATCTCTATTAATTCAATAAATTTAGATAGTTTTTTTATTTTTTAAAAGACTTTTAAATATGTTGTTAATTTTTTAAATTAAAGAATATTAAAATGCTTTTCTTATTTCATTACTTGTAATTATGAAATATTTTTCCCTTTTGTAAAATTAATTTTCTTATTTTTATATTTTAAATTAATTTAAAATTATTTATAATTTTTAATAAATTACATTCGATATAATTTTAAAATTTAGTGAAAAATATATTAGAAATTTCCAAACAAAAATTTCACTATGTTTATTTATTTATACTTTTCGCATTTTTTGTTGAAAATATATTTGATTTTTTTCCCATCGAAATGACTGCATTTTTCCTAATCCTCCAATTTAAAACAAAATTTTGTATAAAAATAGTTCATAACAAATTTATCATTAAATTATAAAACTATGTAATGTATATATTTGATCAAGAAATAAATCATATTAAGAAGTATAAAAGTTAGAGTTCAACGGTATCATAATATTATTAATAAATATTAACAATAACTAATTTTGTTAAATATTCGTATTATTCATATGTAATATAAAATATATCTATTTTAACCGGAGAATATCAGTTGCAACTGTTCAATGCAAACAATTACAATCCTTCAATAAACTAGTTGCTACTATTTAACATGCATGATGCACCTGTTATTTATGTAAAAATATGGGTAATAAAGCAAGTATGTAAAATCTAGTTGAACAAGTTTTATGGTATGAAATTTATATCATTGCATGTACTCACATGATATCATTATATGTGTTCATAGATATCATACATGTATTCGTTGATACCATAATATTTCACAATTTAAAATATAACAATATTAGTAAATATATATAACGATATTAGTTTGGAGATTAAATTTTTTGCAGTTCATTAACTTGTCATGATTTTGAATTTGGTCTTGATCGTTATTATGTTTTATTTCGATATTGTAAGTTTGAAAATATTTTGATCTCAATCCTTTTACAAACTTACAGGACTAATATCACTAGTTGATAGCAGGCCACATATTTCAGGCCCGTCCTGACCCAAGACGGGCTAAAACCTCAAGTTGTAAAATGTAAGTAAATTTTAAGTCATAGCTAATAGATTAGCTGACTGTCTACTTGGTAGGAAACTGAAGTAGATATGAATTTTGTAAGTTTGTAAAAGGATCAAAATCAAAATATTTTTAAATTTATAGGACAAAATAAAAAAATGTAATTCATGTTGATCAAATTCAAATTTGTGACAAATTATAAAACTGCAAAATTTTTAATCTCTATCAATTTCGTATCATGAACAAAATTTACATGAAAAAACTACTAAAGCAAATATTAGTGGGGTTTGAGGTTACTCTTCAAAAATATATTTGCACGGCGGATTTTGGAAAAATGTCTTAGTCTTGTATGCACAAGGTGCACTGTGCAACTCACGTGTATTTTTAAAAAATTACATCATTTATTATTGAAAAGTTACACATATTATTACTAAAAAATGAATTTTTAAAAATATATTTTTCAGTAATAATTTATGTAATATTCTTTAAAAATACATTTTAGTTGCACGGTGCATTTGATACACAACGAGGTTAGTCTGAAAAATTAAGGAAATCACTTGATCAAGTGATGTGAAAATAATTTCCCTAAGAAGCTTAACAAGGGAGAACACATATTTATGTCCCTAAAATTTAGATGCATGTGTGTAGTTATTCCTTCGTCTCGTTATAAACATTTTAATTTGTCATTTTCGTTCATCTCATTGTAAATTTTTCGTTCTATTTTTTGACATGCAATAAGATTAATATTATTATATTCATACACTCTATTCTTATTTACTCATCTACCACTCAATTATTCTTTATATTCATATATTTTTTTTTCTCTATCATATCATATATACTACTCCCTCCGTCTCAACTCTTTCTTCCTGTTTTTCTATTTCGGGACGTTCCAACTATTTCTTCCTGTTTTTCTATTTCGGGACGTTCCAACTCTTTCTTCATACCTTAAAAAGGAAATAATTTACACTCACAAAAGTCAATAAAGTACATTTTTATATTTTATTAATTAACTTCACACTCACATACTCTATTTTTTTCTTAATCTGCGTGTTCAGATCTTTTTGAAGAAAGATCGGGACGGAGGTAGTATATCTATATTAGCATGAGAAAATTAGGGCGTTGTAATATCCTTAGGACAATCTACAATTGAGTCCTGACAATTTGAAAAGACAAAAATGTTAAGGATTGGTCATAATAACTGTGTTGATGATTACTCAAAGAAAAGAAGAGGGGCCTACATTATTGTTATTGTCAAAAAAACATTTTATTGTGGAATTGGCTCTATCCATCTTTTGAATCATTCATCAGAAAGTCATGGAGCACAAAAGCTGCACCTCTCCCACACTATTTCCCCATCCCATTATTATCAATTCTCTCTTTCCTTTTTTCACTAAATTATTTCTCATCAGTCCCACCAAATATTTTCTAACGTGGAATATAATTATGTGATTTTAAAGAGAAAAATAAGGTAAAATGTGAAATAAAAAAATAACATTTATTATCGTAAATAAAATGAAGCATAGAAATTAGGTTTAGTCTTGTATGCACCAGTTACACCATGCATACAAATTAAAATAAACTAATTTTTTATGGAGCAGTTACAAAGAGAAATAATTTTTTTGTTTTATTACAAAAAAAGGACAAGTGTGCAATTTTTAGAATATTTACACACTCATTTTGAGTGTACTTTTGGGTGTGCATTTTCTATAATTTTTGCACACTTGCCTCTCTTTGCAATTTAAGGAAAAACTGTGCCCCTTTTTATTTATTTTTTTCCTTTTTTTATTGGAGCATTACACAATTTATAAAATACTTGAATACAAGATAAGTATTTGGCTTGTAATTATTTATTTTAAAATTCGTAAAATAGTACATTATTCTTAGAATTTTAATAAAATATTATGGAGTTGTCATAAGTTTCCAAGGTGTTTCATTACTAGTTTAATTAGATTCAGAATTTTGCAGGATAATTTTGAAGAATAAAATATACAAATATTTAAGTTACTTTTTGTTGGATCATTACATAATTTATAAAATTATTGAATACTAAATAAATACTTATTTATAATTATTTATTTTAAATTTCGTAATAAATTTAAAAGATAATTTTTAAATAGTGGGGTAGTGATTCAATTTAGACAGTCTTGTTTCTTTTTACACTAATTTTAAGAAATGGGTTTGTAGATAACGTAAAATATTGTAATTCTAAGAAAGTTGACAACTTATATTGAAGGTCGAAAATATTGATATTAATGAAAAGAGTAAGTCTCCTCTCCACTAGTTATATTGTGCAATTCAAGTATATTTTTAAAAAATTATATAAATTATTACTGAAAAGTTACACTATGAAAGATACATTTTTTAGTAATAATATGTGTAACTTTTCAGTAGTATTTTATGTAACTTTTAAAAAATGAACTTAAGTTGCACCGTGTAACTGGTGCATATAAGAGTAATCCTAATAAATTTATGGAAATATGGAATATTAATATTAAAAAAATTTAAAAATTATAAAAATTTAAAAATAAATATATAATACATAAATTTAACAAAAGCATTTGAATAAATTTTATAATTGTGATAAATTTTTATATATACACTACTTTTTGATTTTTTTTTTCGAAATTCATCGATATTTTCTCGATATCTTTCGATATTTTCTCAATATTTAACGATATTTGATTTAATTTATGGAAAAAATAAGCGATATTAATATTATAGACCAATATTTTTTATTTTTTAAATGGGAATTATGGATATATCGTTTTTACTCAATATCAATATCAGTAGCTATGAAAAATGGATATATCGAAGAAATATTGAGAAAATATCGTGATATTTGCATCCTTACTTATATTGCCTGATATAAAAAGAAAAGTAAGATTATTTATATTAGACAGATGAAAAAAGACAAAAACTTGTATGAATCCGGATTCACAATGAACTCAAATTTATTAATTATCACTGTCATGTGTATGCACTATCACTGTGATATATATTTACTATCTCTGTTATGCATATACACTATCATTGTTAAAAAATTAAATATATTTTTATCACAGTGATAATATATATGAATAATAGTGATAATAATTATACATAACAGCGATACGAGTTCATGTAAACTCAAGTTCACAAGAGACCTATTCATAAAAAAATATAATTCGATATATATATTAAAGATATTTAATCATCACTATTAATACGTGATATTTTTATTTAAAATAATATCAAAGTAAAGAGATTCAAAATTAAAAAGGATTAGTCTTGTATGCATCAGTTACACGGTGCAACTCAAGTTCATTTTTTAAAAGTTACACAAAATATTACTGAAAAGTTACACATGTTATTACTGAAAAGTGTATCTTTCATAGTGTAATTTTTCAATAATAATTTATGCAACTTTTCAGTAATAAATTATATAACTTTTTAAAAATAAACTTGAGTTTCACCGTGTAACTGGTGCACATCATACTTACTCAATTAAAAAAAAAAAGCCTCGAGAGCATCGCCAAATTGATAAAAATGTGTGGTCATGGCACTGGGGATAAATTTTTCATGTATCTAAACGGGGTAATTTCCTGTCTTCCTTGCCCCAAAAAGAAACTAATGACTGCTTCGGTATAGCTTCAACTTAGGAAATATGTGACTGACCAAACTCAAATTAAAAGCAATTAATGAACATCCTTATCCCACTCGTAAATTAAATTAAAAGCAATTAAAGGAAATTCCAATCCCCCCTACAGACATTGTACCTCTTCTGAAAATAATAGTGAAAAAATAGTGTTCCTCACAATCATAGAATCTCCATTCCACATTATTGTCCTTCCAGGAGGTTGCATTGGTCGCTAGTCAATCGCAATGACATCTTACACTCTATGATTTTCCACTATCCCAAGACGTTTCTTCAAAGATCCAATCATAGAAAAGAACTCATTCGATTAGGATTCTTGTTTTAAAAAAAATGAATGATCGATTAGAGTTCTTATTTTGGGGCTTCTACTAGTAAGTACCAGCTGAAAATATGTTCCTATGATTTTTGTCAAAAAAATATATGTGATTTTAAGAAATAAGAGTATAGTAATTTTAGGTTAGGTGAAAATTAGAAAATTTCTTTATTTTATTTTCAAGACATATGGACATTAATTTTTATGTAAGTAGCCAAGTCAAGATTTCAACCGAATTCAATGATCATGTGACTTACACAAGACAAAAATAACGATGTTTTTGAGCTCGATCCGGGAATACTGATATATTTAATAGTGAAATTTAAAAAAAATATGGGATTAAATTAGTTTTTTTATAATTAAATTGGGATTATATATGAAAAAAGACACAAAATTATGAGAACAAAATAGTGTATTTCAAAAAATTATGGAACTAAATTATTTTTTAATTAAATTGAGATTATTTGAAAAAAAAAATTGAGACCAAAATGATTTTAATCTCGGACTCATGAGATGGTTAAAAATTATTAATATAATCCATAAATTCCCATAAAAGTAGGTAAATGTAATTGAGGCAGATTTTGGCTTTAGTAAAATAGAGCAGGCTAGTTTGGCAAGATGTGTTTGGATTGATTTTAATCACTTTTGTTAGCAGAAGTGTTTTTGTACGGTGGAAAAACAAAACACGTGAAAAAGTCAAATAAGTAGTTATTAAAAAAAAATATTATTCATCTCAATATTCTGCAATCAGTCAAGTGAGTACCTATGCTGTGTTGGTGATAATTTTTAGGTTGGCTTTCTTTGTTCCCATGCTCTCTCTTTGCTGCTATCTGCAAAAGTATCTGCCTCCAACTTTTCTTATTAACCAAAAATGAATATAATGACAAACCAAATACACCATGTTGTATGCAAAGAGGGAGGAGGGGCACAGGGATGCCAAAACGATCCGCTCCGCAGTTAATCTGTCTTTACCCGATTTTGAGAATGGAGCAAATCAACTCCACCTCGCTCACGGAGCAGATGATGAGACATAGATCTACATATTTTTTGCTCCGATCTGTCATTCCTTACCCCGATCCTCTTCATATAATATTAATTATATATAATATTATAGTATATATAGTATTAAATATATGTGTAAAGGGTATGAAAAAGTAACGAAAAGAATAAAAAGTACCAAAAAGTATTAAACATAATAGATAATATATATAATATTAATATGATAATACATATTAAAATAATGTGGCAATGTGAGGAGATATGAGTCAAGTGGAGAATGATTGAGTTCGTGTATTTTTACATTTTCTAAGTGATTGTTATTCTTAATTTAGAATATGGACATTTGTATTTGTTCAATTTAGAATTGATTTGGTCGATTTGATGACTTTTTATTGTTATTTTTTATATGAATTGGTGGTTTGGATGAATTAATATTGATTAAATTGTGAGTTTTTAAGTTCATTAATTTTTAATATTTTGTATTTAAATTTTTTAATATATTATGTAAATAATATTTTTATTTAAATAATATTATATATATTATTTATTTAATTATCACATATTTAGTTATTATATTTTATATAATATTTGAGGGAAGTTAAATAACTGCAGGAGCAGTTAACTTCCCTCTTCTGATTTGGATAAAAAAGAAAGAATATGTTTTGGAAAGAGTCATACGGACAGAAACTATTCCATGAAATCAGAGAACAAAATCTTCATCTCAAAAGAATACATATGATACAATACTATTCGTGAATATTTGGTTTGCATTCACACTGCAACTGGGATCCGGAGTACGTGGACAGATGATGATAGCAATCGGGTCAATTTATTCCAATTCATTCTGATGCAGGCGGAAGCGCAGAACACGAATAAAAGAAATAAACTCTTCAACTTTAATTCATCATCAAATCAACTCCTCTACAAATCACGTAGAAGTCCTATTTATAATAACACTACTGGGGTTTCAGGCATTAAAGCCCTAAAAGCCCGACCCAATAATAATAAAAATAACATTTAAATAAAATTCTAAACTATATAAAATATAAAGGATAATAATAATTAAATAAATATATTAAATCTATATCTGCATCATTCTCCCCCGCTTCGAAAAATTCGTCCTCGAATTTGGAAGAAACTGTATCATGAGCAAGAGAATCACAGCGACAATTCCTTCAACATCAGGCAGAGGAACAAAAATCTGTAAGCCATGGACCTCAAAAATATCCGCCGTACGAACCTTACCCAAAATCTTGAGCCGATATGTAAAATGAATTGTTGGGGATGAATTAAAATAACTATCAATATTAATAGAATAATAATAGTGAATAAAATCAAAGCCCAAAAACTTATTGAAGGGGAAATGACTATCAAATGGCCAATGTGTTTTGTAGCACAAGTACGGAAGTGGCCCAGAAGAAGTAACACAAGGCCCAATTTCATAACTTACACGCATAGGCACGATAGGTGAGGGAATGGCAATAAATTCCGCTGATTCAGCCGGATAACCCGCCATCCGTGAAACAGACATGAAACCCGACTGCGTGCACACGTCAACATCACCGAAGTCGCCGTTTTCCATTACTGCAGGGCTTGGCGCCGAGATCTGCTTGGCGGTGGTTTCGCTGGGTATGGGCGGCGGGGGCTGTTCCAGTGTGATGAGTTTGATTAGATCCTGATTATGGTGGGTTCGCTCCGGGCAGTGAGTCGACACAAGAAGTCGATCCGGGGTTGTATGCGTAGGGTGAACACCGACTCTAGCAGGGAAGGAGATTGAAAAGGGGTGCGACTCGGAGCATGGTATAACTAATCTGGTGAGGCAGGTCGAATGTGAAATCGGAGATGGGGGTGGATTTGGTGTAGGAGGTGGAATTGTTTGTGTTGGTGTCAATATGTGGTTGGTGGCCATGGGGCCGGAAATGGGAAGGACAGAATGTGAGGTTGGGATGTTGGTGGAGACAGCGGGCACTGTGGCGGCGGCCAACAAGGCTTGTAAATATGGGGATGGTGATGGGGTTTTTGGTGTGTATATGTCTCATTGGGCATAGCTGTCGAAAATTCCATCAACGACAGCTTC
The DNA here is from genome assembly GCA_026898435.1 of Prunella vulgaris. Taxonomy (NCBI): domain Eukaryota; kingdom Viridiplantae; phylum Streptophyta; class Magnoliopsida; order Lamiales; family Lamiaceae; genus Prunella; species Prunella vulgaris. Next base: position 234,460 of record JAPKLY010000288.1, on the reverse strand, counting down.
CAACTGAGACAAAAAAATAAAATCCTCCTCATTCGAGCGTGCAACGTCGGCGGCATAAGGCTGTAATGGCGGACTCCCACGCCATTTAGGATTACACGGGCGAGCGTTGGCCAGAAGAGGGCCGTGACTGGCGGCCAACAGGACAGTAGTAACTTGGAGACACTGAGGCATCATCCCTGGTCTCGTGATACCAACTGATGCAGGCGGAAGCGCAGAACACGAATAAAAGAGATAAAACTCTTCAACTTTAATTCATCATCAAATCAACTCCTCTACAAGTCACGTAGAAGTCCTATTTATAATAACACTACTGGGGTTTCAGGCATTAAAGCCCTAAAAGCCCGACCCAATAATAATAAAAATAACATTTAAATAAAATTCTAAACTATATAAAATATAAAGGATAATAATAATTAAATAAATATATTAAATCTATATCTGCATCACATTTCGCTGTGCAGATCGAAGGTTGGCGTTCTTACTTAATTTGTTAGAATGTCACTTGGATCCAACATATGGTATTAGAGCCCATATGATTGGTATCCCGCTGTCCACTGAAGCATCTTTTGGTTTTGTAAAAATAATATGTTAATTGATGAAATTATTGTAATGCACGTTATGTTTGATATCTGGCATGTTTGTATTTTTTTTTTTTGTTGCTACATTGACATGTTTTAAATCCATATGAGATATATTGTATTTTATGGATCTTCCTGTCATATTACATGTACTGACGTCGTGTTTTTTTCCATTTTTTTCCAATTGGTTTCTTTAGTGAATGGATTTCGGTCCTTGTATGTCCAGAAAATATTGTAGATTCTTTGATTCCATTAAATCATGGTGGTTTTGGTGTCCTGTATGTTTTTTCCATTTTCTGAGTTTATTTAAAATCTACCCAAAAACGTGATTTTTTTATATAAAATGAAAGCCCTCGTCACCAGGATTCCGGTGATAATTTTTTCATAATTTTTGGCTTTGTATTTTGTGAGTTACAATTTTTTGAAATATTTTCGAATCTGGGGGTATTTTTGAAAAGTTTCAGAAAATCTAGGGGCTAGTTTTTTTAAAATTCGACTTTTTGGAGGTGTTGATAGGCGAACTATCCAAGGATAATCACGGAATTATCTTAAGGCTAAGAAGGTCGCCCGCTTGTGTAGAAGCTACGCCACCAATCTGGATCAAGACCAACACGGAGAAGCTCGGCGAAGTAGGCAGGAACCTCGCCTAGGCTCCTGATAGGCCAAGGCCCACAACCGCTGGAGAGAGAGGGTTGCAGGCGAGCTTGTCCACTCGAGAGAAAGCTCGCCCCTATCCAGAGAGACCAAGCAGGAGTCCAATGCTACATTGCCTCGGGATCAACACAAGGTAACGAAGCTCGCCTAGCTCAGGGATCAGAGCCACAAGTGTATAAATAGGGCATATACATGTAGTAGGACAAAGCTTTGTAATGGTGGCATTGTGAGGAACCAAGACGAGGGTCAAGAACCCTCGTCCACACCAAAAGCCCAATAGGCTCATAAGGTGCCACCTCACACTTGCACACTTATAAATAGGATACTCTTGTACCATTCTCAGGGACGAATCATAATACACATTTACTTTCTCTCTCTAAACTCTCAACTTTCTCTCTCTATATTATCCATCCAAGAACACATTTTCTTGGATTATTGTTTGATAGGATTACATGTTAAGATAGCCACATAAAAACATCGTTAGTAAATTCTATCAACAGGAGGGACCCGAAAATAATTTTCGAAAGTTGTTTTCAGTCAAACCCTACATCCGACATTGACCGGCCGGCTACCGACGGTGGCGCGTGACAGCCACGCACCGGCGACGGGTGGTCCGGCAGAGGCGCGTGAAACCCACGCACCGGTGAGTGATCGGCGACCGGCGGTGGTGCGTGATGCCCACGCGCCAGTTGACCGGAGCTCCTGTGCTGCGCGTGCTTTTCACGCGCAGACTGTAGGCAGCGCGTGACGGCGCGTGGCGGCACATTACTGCCGTCTTCCGTCTTCCGTCTCCTGGTGGCGCGTGGGGGAGCGTCAGACCGTTTTCAGGTGCGTTCTTCGCATGCTACTATGTTTTCTGGACTGTTTTATGTGTGTTTGAGCTATTTTTCATACTATAATTGTGTGTGTTAGCACTCTTATGCGTTTATTTAGTAGTAATTCATGTTTAGATGTTTTTGGAAATTGTTGAGTGATTACGGTTATTTGAGAAAATGGGAGCCAAAGAAATATAACTTTATTACACTTGTGAATATGCCTATTTTGAGGAAATTCATGTGTTAAGGTTTTTATTTATTGATTGTTGGTCAATTTTTGGCTGCTCATTTTTCAGGTATGTATATCAAAACAGTTTCCACTCGTGACATGAGGACTAAGTTTGAAGTGCTTCATGACTTCATGCACTACTAGATGAAGCCTTCCCACAACCTTAGAGACCTTTTCGTTGAGTTGCTAGAATTGTTCAACCAGTTGGTGTTTCTGATTAACAATTGTCTCCTCTCCAACCATTTGATGAGGGATATATATGCTCCTACCACTTGGGTTAGGACACTCCCGCACTATTTACGCAAGACTTTTTGGGATGAATATATATCCCAAAGTCAAAGGCCAAATGGTCGAGATGTGATGGAGGCTATTGCACTAGCTTCCATTGAGATTGACGGTAGTCAGGCACTTAGGACTGTATGCCCGGGGATGGGTGGAATACGTTGATCTGATCTTATGAGTTTGAAAGGGTCTGGGAATGGTCGAGTAAAGAATCCACACTTATATCCTATGGCAAAAGCAATCTATAGTGCGGCGACTAGAGGACTCGATAGAGCAAGAATTGTAAAGTCTAATGATAAATTGGCTCACTATGTTCGTAGACGTCTTGTTTTTCCAGATTGATACACTGTTGTTGTAGTTCATTTAGGTTGTGTTTTTCTTGTTTTCAGCTTGATACATTTTGATGATTTAGCTTATTATATTGTGGTAGTTCATTTTGATGTTTTATGTTTTGAAACAAATATCTATTTATGAGATGCATGATTAGATCGAAGATTAGTAACTTTAAGTTATTTTTCGAAATCAAGTCTTGTGTCGATTTTAAGGTGTTTTGTTTAGCTCAACATAAGACTTTACATAAAACACCATTAACATTAGCGAATCATTTTTTTCATAAAAGACAATGGCTTCAAAATTAATAGTAGCTGAGCTTAACAAAGGAGAAAAACTCAATGCGGATAATTATGACACCTGACTTCATAAGATATGGTACGTCTTGGACGAACAAGACACATTGGATGCTATAAACCAATTCATGGAAGATCCGGGAGTTGGGACTGGTAATCAAGGAAGGAGAGACCTAGATGCTTACCTTGCGTGGAAGAAAAAGAACTCTACTGCACGCTGTATCCTAGTTAGTTCGGTGATCGATGAAAAGATCCATGAGTGTGAACAACACAAATCTGCGCATGATATCTGGGTTTATCTCGTGAGAAATATGGAGGAATGTCTGTTACCAAACTGAGACAGTTGACCATAAAGTTTGACACTTATAAGAAAAAACCAGATCATAACAAATGACAACACCTTAGGGAAATGTCGAACATGATCCTCGAACTTAAAACTGTTGGTCACGCTCTTTCTAATGAACAACAGATCCAAGCCCTGATACGCTCGCTACCAAATCAATGGGAACATCTTAAGGTCAATTTGACCCACAATGAAAGTATTAGAACTTTTGTCTTTTGGTGATGCAGCTTGACATGTGGAGCTGGAAGATGAAAGGCTAGGAGCTATTAAATCCTCTTTTGCTGCCTTCTATGCTGTTTCTAGTTCCAAAGAAGCTTCGGGCTTCAAGAAAAAGAGAAACTGGAAGAAAGGGAAGAAGGGTAAACGATCTAACAATGATAAACCAGTGAATAATGCTCAAAACAAAACTGAAGAGAAGAAGGGAAAGAATAAGCGTGTGAAAAAGAATAAGAAGGATAAGAGTAAAATGATTTGCTATAACTGTCACCACCTTAGTACTGTCTTATTAACAGACGAACTCGCGAACATCCTCTTGATGATCCAAGAATTCAACTTAGAAGGGCAAAGAGCTCTCGGCACAATCACACTATACTTACTGATTGATGAGATGGCTTTGGTAGTATTCTTCCACGTCATAGATGCGAGGACATCATACAACATGCTCTTGGGACGTCCATGGCTGCACAGATATGGCGTGATACCCTCAACACTACATCAATGCTTCAAGTATCGCGATGGCAATATGATAAAGACGGTGTTTGGCAATGATAGACTCATTACCGAAGCGGAGTCATACTCTGCGGATGCTAAGTACTTTTATAAAAGTACGAAGTCTACAAAAGTTGAAGACAATTCTTCAAAGGAAGAAATAAAGGACAAACAAGATGGGGAGAGTGAAACTTCTTCCGGCACCAACAAGAGCAAGCAACCTTGTGAAGACATTGGAACGTTAGAAGAATTGACCTTTCCTTTGACCAAGCTTGACGCCGTAAAGAAACCTTCTTCACAACCACTTGAAGGATTTACTTGTCCCGTCTGAGGAGCTAAGATTGAACATGGAGACATATCGGAAGTCGTAATCATGGGGGCATATAGTCCTCAAGCCTTCAGCCTTCTTGTCAAAGCCAGATACGTTCCACAAGGAAGCACAATTCCAAAGAAATTGCCTCATAAAGCGCTTAAGAAGTTGAGACCCACTCCAAGAGTACCAAGGAGAGGTGGTCACACAATCAAAAGCACAAGGTTTGGCTTAGGGTATACTGCTCAAAGTTCCATACACATAGCCATCAAGAGAGCAATCACGAATCAAATCATAGATGAAGAAGTCCCATCAACGGAAGAGGCATCTGATGAGGATGAGAGAAGAATGACACGAACCTCTGCTTTTGAAAGATTGGGAAGGAAGCGCCAAAGATCGGGAACAGTCTTCGAAAGATTAGGATTGCATGAGAGACGTAGTCATCGAAAATCGGCAACTGTTTTCGAGAGGTTGGGGCCACTCAAAGCGAAGCATCACAAAGAATCAAGAGTTGTTGAAACTTCAAACTCCCCAAAGCTCCAAAATCAAGTTCCATTCCCGTATGACATGACAAACTCACTTGATTGTATCTTGTGGAGAAACTTTGATTGCAAAGGTACAAATGATAATCTACACCAAGAACGATGAAGATGGGGAAGACATAGTCTCATCTAACTTCATCGATACTCGCATTGTCCAACAGCCGGATCTCCGAGATAGGGAAAGCATTCTACAAAGAAACATCACCGAAGTGAACAACATGCAAACAATTGTAATTAGAAGAAGGGACTGTCAAGTCAGAATATGCATGGATTTTACAAGCGAATCCAATGAAGAGTCTGCCACAACAAATCACATCACCACATATGAAGATGTTCAAATGGTGAAAGAAATTTACACAAATGGCGCATACAAGATCTCCGAAGATGGTGCGACCATTAATCCCAGAAATGGAAAAATCTTTAAATGGTGCTATGCGTAAATCAAAGTATGCTCCTTGACGCATGAGCCTAAACTGCATGTTGCTCCTCGATGCACTAGCCTAAAGTGCATGATGCTCCTTGACGCACGAGCCTAAACTGTATGTTGCTCTGTGACGCACGAGCCTAAACTGCATGTTGCTCCTGGTCCGCATGAGGATAAACTGTGTACGACAACCACCAAAGATGATTATACGTGGTTAAACTGTTAACTTATCCCACTAAAGGTGTTTAAGTGGTTAAATAATTTATTCCCATACTATGGTAGTAAAAATTATACGTCTCTCCTGGCCCGCATGAAGTTAAACTGTGTACGACGCTCCCCCCCCCAAATCTAGAATCCTACACCTATAAATAGGGTCTCATTCAAGTCATTTTTCATTGACAACGATTCACAACAAGGAATCAAGAAGATCAGAGTTTTGGGAAAAGTATCAATATCCAAGACTTCGGGCATCCTTGAAGATTCAAAGGCGTTCTTTGCGACTTTAAGAGCGTTGTTCGAGTTCTTCAACAACAAGACATTTTGATCTGGGATCACGGTGCAAAGCCTCCGGTCAACGTTCTTCATCAACATCAGAGTTCGATTAGAGAAACACAGCGCGAAGCCCCTCCAATCAACGACCATCCACAAGTCTTCAACAACGACAACAACAACTCAACAAGTCAAGAGCATCAAATCTTGAAGAGGAAGAGCAACTCAGAAGATCCAAGACCTCGAGCATCCTTGAAGATTCAAAGACGTTCATTGCGGCTTCAAGAGCACTCTTCATCAACAAAGTCGTTTTGATCCAGGATCACGGTGTGAAGCCTCCGGCCGGCATTCTTCATCATCAACAACATTTGATTCAAGATACACGGTGCCAAGCCCCTCCAATCAACGATCATCCACAAGTCCTCAACGACAATCAACATCACTCATTTACAACGACACCTCCATAGGGAGTCCAAAAGTGAACACTCAACAAAGTCCTTCCGACAAGACAATATTAATTTGAAATAAGGCTTAACGCCCTCAAATTAATATCAACATCAAACTCGGACATAACTCCAAAAATCAACAAAGTCCTTTCACAAGACAACGTTAACTTGAAACAAGGCTCAACGCCTTTGAGTTAACGTCCAACTTCAAAGTCAACTCCGGACCAACTCCGACAAATCAACAAAGTCCTTCCACAAGGCAACCTTAATTCGAAACAAGGCTCAACGCCCTCGAGTTAACGTCCAACTCTAAAGTTAACTCTGGATCAGCTCCGACAAATCAACAAAGTCCTTCTATAAGGCAACATTAATTCGAAACAAGGCTCAACACTCTCGAATTAACGTCCAACTCCAAAGTCAACTCTAGACCAGCTCCGACAAACCAACAAAGTCCTTCTATGAGGAAATGTTAATTCGAAACAAGGCTCAACGCCCTCGAATTAACGTCCAACTCCAAAGTCAACCTCGGACCCAACTCCGACAAACTCGCAAATCAAGTCAAGACCAAATCAAGACTCGAAGAGAAAAATCAGAGGATCAAATAGAGATTGGACCAAATTAATCGCTTGAATCTTTATATGCAACATATTCTTTGTATTCATAGATTGATATCTGATCGCATCAACATAATATCAATACCCTCGATCTTGATTGAGGAGATTTTTGGCCGCCGATGGAATCCTGCTCGGGAACGTTGAACGAATCTCAGGCATCATGCCGTTAATCACAGAAACCCTTCGTAAGGTGATGGTGGCGTGCAGTGGTGGAGAACCTAAATTTGAAACTCCATTGAGAGAGAGAGAGAGAGAGAGAGGACTCATTTCAGATTTGGGGTCCACTCTTTGAACTAATTTATAATTGTCTTGAACTAAATTGTAAAAATGGTATGGTTGTTAGATTATAATGTAAAAATTTCTAAAAGTATAAGGAATCTTGTTTTTCAAAAATACTAAAGTACTATAGTACTTCATATATTTAGCAGTATATATTGAGTTCACCATAAAATTTCATGAGTTGGAAGATTTTGTTAACTGTGTTCATATATAAAAGATCTGTAAACCTTTTAATAAATGTAGAGCTTTAACACTAGGAAGCAAATATATCATAAAAAAAAATGAATATAGGTCATTCGATCTATAATTGAAAAAACAAAAAAGAGACCTAAGAATGACCCAAAAAAAAAAAAAGGAAAAAATAGCTACTGATAAAAAATGACTCAATGACAAAAGTAATTCTAAAGAACGATCAAACTCGGGTGTCTTGAAATACCTACTAAACGAGTCAAAATAACTCCTCTAGTATCTATCTAATGAGTCAAACAGTCATTTACGAATATAAATTCAGAATATATTTTGTTCTGCATTTTTATTGTAAAGTCAAATACCACCTCATAAGTTGCATCTCATCTGAATTTTATGATAATTATTAGTGTGTGTTGGACCTAATAATAAAAATGATTCACATTTTAGATCTGACGGTAATTATTCCTTTCAAAATTGATACCTACTCCTAATCGGGATATACCCCTTTATAGTCGGAGCTTAATTTAGATAAAAATGAGAATGGATCCTCTGCTGGGCAATAAAACCAGCAAATGGTGCTGGGAGTAAAACGCTGGCGTATTATTAATATATTTTCTTTATTCTTCAGATTTTGACCAAGTCATAATTTTTCTACCTACCGTGATAATGAGTTAAAAAGGAGAAATAGTTATCCATACGCCAGCGTTTTATTCCCCAGCACCAATTGCTGGTTTTATTGCCCAGCAGAGGATCCGTATCCGATAAAAATTTGGGTAATCAGTTAATGAAGACGGAAATTTGTAAAATATATTTTATCGTAAATTTTTTAAAAATATGAAAAATTATAAAATGGTTCACAAAATTGACATTAATTACAAATTGGTTCTGTGCAGAATGTGCAAATATTGTAAACTAATTTATAATTATAGTGATCTTTTTGAACCAATATGTAAATCAACCTTAAAAATAAACTTTAAAAAAAAATCAGTTAATAGTTTCAGGGGGTTTAAATCCATGCATATAATGCCCACGCCAGCAGCTGAAGTTGTTGGCTTAATTTTTTATTTTTTTAAAAAAAAATCAAATAATATTATATCAGTAATTTAAAAATTCGCTTCTAGTTTGTATTAATATATAAATAAATGCATATTATTAAAAAACAAAATGTATGTTATTATACGAAATATTGTTATTTTATATATATTCATTTATTTTGTATAAAATAAAAAAAAATTTATTGAATATAAGAAAAATGTGTATTAATATAAGAGAAAAATATTATTTTTTCATAAATATTTATTTAATTTTATAGAAATAATTATTTTTTATATAAAAACACATATAAAATACTCCCTCAGTCCCGTAGGAATTTGCACCCTACGGGACGGCACATTTTTTAAGGAAAATGTGTTTTATATATAAAGTAGTGGCATATGGGTAAATATGTGTATATGTTTGTGAGTGTGCACGTAAATCAATGTTTCCTTTTTAAGTAGTGTGCAAATTTGTGTGGGACATCCAAATAAGGAAAGTGTGCAAATTCCTGTGGGACAGGGGGAATAGTAAAAAGTGTGATATTACAAGAATTAATATACCTAAATTTAAAAAGATGATGATAAATTAAAAACACATGTTTATTCTTATAAATTATATGTTATCCTTACATTAACATGTATTTGCTTATATAGTAACACACATTTGTCCATGTAGTAACATAAATTTTATGTGTTACTTTTAGAGCAAATGTGTGTTACTATAAGAACAAATATTGATTTTTCAAAAATATATATTTATTTTTATAGAAATATTTTTTTATATAATAACACATGTAAAAATACAAAAAAAATGTGTTACTACATGAAACAATAAGGGATAATACACATATGTATTTTTATAAAAATATATTTTGTCCTCACAGTAACACACATTTGTCCATATAGTAACACAAACTAAAAAGCAATTATGTGTTATTATAAGATTAAATGTGTGCTACTATATGTACATATATTTATTTGTAACATAATATATAGTACTTGTATATTTTAAATCAACACAACAATTTTAAAATTACAAAAAAATAAACAAAAAAAATTTGTGGGGAGAAAGAATTGGTATATGCATGGTTCATCCATCCATGCAAGGCGAGGCGCGTCTATATATATATATATATATATTTAAAAAAATTAAAGTAGAATATGCAAGTTTGGCTTGTTAATGAATTACAATTTAACATCCTTTTCACCCAAGATATGAGAATTCTTGAAATCTCACAGCTACATATTTAGCTTTAGAGAGCTGTTAAAATTAGATTTACAAAATGATTAAGTACTCTATAAATGACAGTCTTCCAAGTTCAAAGAGCTGCTAAAATCCACTCTCCAAAACATCTCTTAGAAAGCGGTTATAAACCACTCTCTAAGAGCATTTTTTTTATTCACTCATAATCGCTCTCTAAGAGTAAAATAAAATATATATTTTCTCGTTTTGCACAGTACAGTAAGGGCACATTTTTCGTGCCCATGAAGGTTCAAACACACGGGCTCCGAGTATAAGAGAGATCTTACGTGTTGTATTCTAACTATTTGAGTTAGACGAGTCAATTGCTATAATGCTATATATTTAAACTATTATATGTATGTATCTTATATATTTTATAATAATTATTTGTGGTATATACTATCGAATTATTATTACTATATATAAAATATTATTTTTATATTATTTTATTTAAAATATTTTTAAATAAATTATAAAATAATCACATGTATAATCTTTTTTACTATTTATTAACACAATTGTGTGTATATACGTTTTTTATCATTTTAATTAAGCTTTATTATATATATTAAATTAATTTAAAAATAAGTTTTAAATAATAAATTATATTAGACAAGGTTTATTAACCGCTGTCTAAGCCCCATTAATAAAGCAGTTTTAAACGCTGTCTAAGCTCCACTTAGAGTTCGATTTTCAACCCTGTTGTCTAAGGTGTAATTTTGAACAGCGGTTCAAAATCGTTGTCTAAGTTATCTTTTTTTAATATTTCATGTTAAAACCGCTCTCTAAAATAGATTTTGAGGAGCGATTTTGAAAAAGACTATCTAAGAGCACTCTAAGTAAAAAATGTGTAGTAGTGTATGGTGATTAGATGACAATTTCCAACACTCAAGTCCAACAGTCAAAATATGTAGTAGTGCATTATTACTTTTATAACTTCATATCATCGATTAATTTGGGGGATCATTTTCACCGTTCGCTAATGGGATTCCAATTGACAAAGTTTTATATGGATTGATTCACTAAAAAATTGATAGCACCGCCTTATAAATTTTAAACCTGAAATATAAAGGAAATTCTATGATATTATAATAATAATATTTTAAAAAATAATAATATATATGTGCTTTATATATAAAGAATGATGGGAGGAAGAGATGGAAACATGTGAAATGGTAGGTTTTAGAAAGAGTGATGCATCACCTTATCCAATGATGTATCCATCTTTTTGGGCGTAGGATCCCAGACATGAATAGTGGGTGTTTGGTTTTTGGGTGAAATAAAAGTTAGAAAATTGAGAAAAGCTGAGTACCAATTGTGTACAGCCATATATGCTGTCTTCTTGTTAATTAAAATTGGTGTTTACTTTTTGTTCTGATTCATTTGCCTTTTCTAACATCTACAAAACACACAACTTCACTATGACCGTCTCTATCTTTAACTTCACCTCCCCTACTTCTATTCTATACTATAATATATATATATATATATATCAGTGATGCACTAATTGGCGCTAGGCGGCTACCGTTTGACTGAATTCTGCAAAATCGATTCCTTTAGACATTTTTTGTGATTAGGTGCCGCCTAAGTGTGTCAAGGTAGATCAAGGTGTGCCTAGGCGGCACCTAGGAGACCAATCGATTGGACAGATTTTTTCAAATTTATTTATTTTTATTGTTTGATTTTTTAAAAATAATTAATATTAACTAAAAAGTAAAAATAGATTGAGAATTAGTTCTAATGACTCGTTTTCATCATCGTTCACATTCGAGTTCGCCGTCCCCGCCCTTCGCTTGTTTGTGGTATATATAAATATATTTGATTAAAAAAAATTAAATATGAAAATCTAGTATGTAGATAAATTTGGATAAAAATTAAACATACGTGTGTGTATATATATATATATATATGTGTGTGTGTGTGTGTGTATATGTGTGTGTGTGTGATTGAAAAATCATTGATAATAATCGGGTCAAATATGAAATGGTACAAAAATAAACACTATTTTCAAATTGGTACAATATGCAAAAAAATAAATCTATTATTCAACTTATATTTACACTATTATGCAAAAAATTTGTACCTATTTGAAAATAGTGTGTTATTTTTGTATCAACCTGTAATTATTTCATAATAATCTATTATGAGGTTTTCTAAAATTTAGGGGATGTTTGGTTGACACCTTTGGAAGATGATTAATAGTAATCAAAGTCATAGTGTGTGTTTGTAATGATTCTACTATAACTTTGTTTCCCAAAAATTAAGAAATCTATCATAGTTCAGCTATTTGAGAACTATGACTTTCATTCCATACCTTTTTTCATTTCTATATCATTTGCATTCCTTACAATTATACCAAATTAGGTGGTAACCAAGGATTGAAATTTCGCAAAATTTCGCCGAAATTTCGGAAATTTGAGGGTACCGATATGGAAATTCACTTGAACGATTTTTTTTCAAAAATTTCGGTCAAATTTCGGTAAAATTTCGGAAATTTCGAGAAATTTCGGCGAAATTTCGATATCGGTCCAGGGTAATTCAAAATGTGCAGATTATCGGTGAAATTTCGGTAATTTATCGGTCAAAATTTCGGGAATTTTTGGGAATTTTTTATCTTTTTTTAATTCTCAATTCTCGGATTATTTGCTTGGCATGTCATGTAGTGAATTGGAAATCAATAAGATGGTAATTGGGTAAGTCCACACTATCCAACTCATGGTCAAACAGTTGCACAAGATAGAACGACGTACTATTGGCATGTCCAAAATTACGTCCAGAATTTCTCTAATTTGATGACTTGGTACCATTATTGCTTAGACCAAGATGGTCTTTCTTCTTTTACATTTGAGGCTCATAGGACATCATTTTGGTATTAGTTGTGTAATATTCAATAATTATGAACAATTGTTGTATCGTTTTATATGTCTTACGTATGTTTTCTTGATATGTTTGTTTTAAGATTCTCATTTTATTGAGATTTTAAGTTCAATTAATGTATTAAGACTAGTAATAATATTGTCTAAAATTTCATGTTAAATTTCCATCATTTTAATGAAATTTCCGTGAATTTTTTATTTTTTACCGATATCGATATTCGATATCGATATTTCCACCGATATATCCATAAATTCAGGGTACCGATATTTCCGTCGATACCAATATTTTCATCCTTGGTGGTAACTAGGCGGCTCAAGCACTAGACAGTCAGAATCCGTCAAATTAACTATTTCTAACATCTATTGATATATATATATATATATATATATATATCAATATTTCATATATAATCTACTATATTCCCACTACATATGTATATATGGTTGTTCATGCCATTTAGAAACATATTAATATCTCTTCTATATATTATTCAGAATTAAATACCAATATAATTAAAGAGATGTACTGTTGATAAACAAACAAATATCCCTCCATTGAAATGATAATGTAAATGAAAATTAATGTAGAATAATTGTAAGGTTTAAGGAAAATAGAAGATGACTAACTCACATTTATCATTCAAAATAAATTAATTATTAATCAGTTTGGGATTAACTACATCTCCCTTGTCATGTTGTTTCCTCAATTTCATATCACTATTAATTTCAACCAAATTTTTTTGTCATATTTATTTCATAATTATAGCACAACAGTAGTTGGGATCTTCATTTAGCATATTCATTTCATTAGATAGACATAAAATTATTATTATTATTATTATTATTATTATTATTATTGAAAATTTGTACCAAACACCCTATAATTTTTGTCAAGTTTTTATTTGATAATATATGCGGAATTTAATATCATAACGTTACACTCCCCCCATCCACCAATCTTTTTTTCTTTTTGTGCAGTGGCACGAGATTTAATAAAAATTAATATTATATTCATGAAATGATAGATAAAATGAGAAAAAAATGGAGGTATTGTGGGGTCCAAATTTTTATTTGTGAGTATTGATTGTTTGCAAATAAAAAAATGAGAAAAAAATTTGTGAACAAACAAAAAAAAAGTGAAAAATAATTTAATGAACAAAGGAAATACGAAGTAATAAAGCATGAGTTTGGCCTGAATTTCCTACACCCCTATACCCTAGTTAGGCCTCTAATCATTTTGATCTCTTGACCAGAGTGCGAAATATGATCCAACGTTTTCACATTCTAATTGTATGTTGCACCTTATTCTTGCAATGCAAAGACTATGTTGTGAATCACGTTTACATAAAATCTCTTTTAAATATATGACACACGAATTATCAATTTTTAAAAATATTTAGTTTTATATATATTTTTTCATATCAACATGTGTAACATTTTGTACATTAAACAGTGATACTTTAAATAAGAAAATGCACATAGATTTAAGTTAAGGTTGAGAATTTATTATGAAGTAATAATATATAGTATATACTTACACATATTTAAATAAAAGATTGTGGTCAATGTGATTTGGACTTTGACAAGATATATACATTGCCTTAGTTTTGTCTGCAACAAATACATTTTACAATTCATGTGTATTTTTAAATAGTTAATTACACTAATTATTAATAAAAATTCATGTACATTATTACTGAAGAGTGCATTTTTAAAAATAATTTTTTAATAATAACAGATATAACTTTTTAGTAATAAATATTAATTACTTTTTAAAAATACGGTTCATTGGTGCATAAAATTCTTAATCCTATGCATAATGCCAAATAAAAACAAATATATAATTAATTTTAAACTGCCTTTTTCTTTTTCATATCGCAAGGTACATTAACAATTGCAGTCTCATCGAGAAACAGTACTGCCAAAACAAGTTCTTTAAATCTCCCTTTTGTAATAGGCCATAGATTACTATGTATACTATTCGTTTTAATTTCAACATGGAATCTTAATTAATGATATATATATATATATATATAGGTTTTTGAAAGAAATTACTTCCTCCGTCCCATAATTGTTTTCACACTTTCCTTTTCCGTCCGTCCCACAATTATTTTCACACCCTATAAATGAAAACTATTACTTTAACTTTATCCTCACAATCCAACTAACATCATTATTTTAATAATATAACTTTACACAACACCCTACTTTTTTTAAAAATTGTGTCATCCCAGAAGCGAAAACACCTCTGGGACGGAGGGAGCTGTAGTTTTTAGGTGCATGGAGTTCTTAATTGTCAGATAATAAATTCCGCAGAGAAATCAAGAATATGTTTAAAGCTCATGTGTATATATACACACAGCAATTAAAAAAACATCAAAATCCAAACTTATAAAAAGATGTGAAATTAAATTTATATTATATAATATCTCTAATTAATTATGACTTTCTCCACTCAACTTTTTTCCTTTGGAGAGGAAACTCAATTAGTAAACACGGGACACAATTTAATATGAGTGAATTTGCTTTATGTGAAAATTGAATTAATTAGGATCTGAACATGAATCAAAATCCATGTGATTTTAAAATTCTGAAAAGAGTTCTTGAATGAATTCGTTTATGTTAACAAAACATGCAAATTGTAAATGATCAGCTTCCTTAAATCTCCTGCTATCTCCATATATATATATATTAATACTTCAATTAATTCACCTAACTCGTGTTTGGATGAAAGAATTAGAAATTTGAGGAGGATTAATTAATTAAATGACATGAAACACTAAGGGTGTGTTTGGTTTAGGGGACTAATTAGTCAATCCCCAAACACGGGATTATTCCTACCAAAATATGCATGTTTTGGTAGGAATAGTCCCGTGTTTGGGGGATTGACTAATTAGTCCCCTAAACCAAACACACCCTAAAGGAATATTATTATGAATTTAATTAATTAAATTCACTATGAAATCCAAGAATACAAAACACCATAGACAGACAAATGCTAAAATTTATATGTTGGGTACATAAAATAAAGCCAAAAAAAAAAAAGACTTACATACCATTTAAAAAGTGTCAAGAAAGACTCTGATATTGCTGATGAAGCAGTACTACATACCTGTGATACACATTCCAACATCAAGAATCATCATTGTACTAATTAATTAAAAACACATGAGAAATCAACATTTTACTACTGCACATATTCCAAATCCACTTTATTCTATAACAAAGAATCCCAAATAAAATAAAAAACCCCCAAATTAATTATTAATTAACTAGAACACAGACAATGGTATTACATCTCCTTTTACATTAATTTCACAAATAAATACACAAAGATTCATTTAAAATCGCACAAGACCCCAAAATTAAATTAGGGGAGCCGTGGTTTTAATTAATTAATTATAATATATATTGAATTGAATCAATCAAGGTGTAAATTTTTGGGTACAAGAGATGCAAGTGATCTCCATGCAAGTAGAAATATTAGTAGTAGCTCTCTCTCTCATCTTGTTGGCTCTGTCCAAGTCCTCTCTCGCTCTATCCCACAAAGTGCGGGCAGTCAAGAACTCCGACTGCGCCACCTCCATCTCCCGCCGGGTCATCTCCATCAAGTGCTCGGCGTACGCCTTCTCCATGGCCGCCAGCCGAATCTGCTCCGCCGCCTCCCACTTGAGCACCTCCACGCGCCGGGAGTAGTCCCCCATGTTGATGGGCTTGAGAGGGGTCACGCTTATGGACAATTGGAGGTCAAGAGATGGGGGATGATGATGATGATGGGTTTTGGTGAAAGAGAGGAGTTGATGGTCTTCTTCCATGGAAGAATAGTGTGATGACATGATGATGATGACGATGATGATGATGATGATGATGATAAAAGAGGAAAGGTGAAGTTACTAGTTAGGGTTAGGGAGAAAAATGAGGACCATATATATAAGGAGGAGGATTGTTACTTGTTATAAATAAAAGGGGCTAGGCTAGCTAACTATCAAAATTGCCCCACTTTCTTTCCCCATGCAAAAGTACTGGGGACCAACTCTACATGTGTATGTATATATGTGTAAGTATATATATATATATGCATGATGGCTTTTCAACATCTTGCATGATCCCATGAATTTTAATTGGGTCTTTTTTGGCACTTTTGAATTTGATTATATTGTATATATGGACCAACTTTAGAATTCATCATGTAAGCCAGAAAGTAGAAGAATTTATGTGATGATCCATTGTATATGTATTATCAACTTTTTCTTTTGTGATTATGAACTTTAATCATGTGTATGTGTGTATACATATAAATATATTCTTTGTTTTTGCAATAGAAAAAAAAAGGCACCAAAAAATATTGATGTATAATGATAATATTTAAAAAAATGGGTATATATTACATGTAGAAACTATTACAAAGAGATAATTGCAAAACATCTCATATTACAAATAACACTAAATATCGACCATACCTTGGGTGGAGCAAATATCGAAAATGCTGGTATACCGTACTTATTATACCGAAAAATATCGAATTTATCGAAAATTTCGGTACGGTATCGGTATAAAATTTTAAAATTTTCTGTATACCGTTATATACCGAAATAACGAAATATTTTCGGTATAAGCCGGTATACCGATTATTTTCGGTATACCGAAAATATTTTGGTATCTCGGTATACCGGTATATACCATTTTGGTAATTTAATATTAAATTTATTTTTATTTAATTAAAATTATACTTCAATTATTTCGGTATGAACCGGTATATACTGGTATGGGCGGTATACCGACATAGTCGGTATTTCGATATAGATTGGTATATATCGAAATATCGGTACGGTACGGTATACTGAAATTTTCGGTACTGTATGCGGTATGCATTTTTGGTATACCGAAACCCCATATACCGAAAATTTCGGTACGGTATCAGTATGCAAAAATGCATACCGAAAATTTTGGTACGGTATACGGTATGGACGGTACGGTACGGTATGGTACGGTATGCCACCCCTACCTCTACCCCTCACGTTTTGACACATCACATTCAAAATCTCCTCTCTCCCTCTCCCTCTCCCTCCTATTTTGTCATGGCCGCTAATGCACGCTAGACGCGCACCACTACCACCACCGAGGACGCAACATGATGAAGTCAATCTAAATAATATTGTCATTGGTCTACAAAACTATCTCCGATCTACAAATTAAAGGTCCCCCTCCTCTCTCTTTCTTTCTTTCTCATAAAGATGATGGGGGCTACAATCTGCAAAAAGTTTTCCATCGACGTGAGATTAACAAAGCTAGATGGTGGTTGTCAATCAGCGTTCAATGTACTTTGAGCGACTTGTAGAGAAAAAAGATGGGGAGAGCGAGGAAGGGAGGAGAGAGGTTCTGGATACATCCTTGATTGTGTCTGGAAAATTAGAAGTATTTGCAAGGGAAATTCATTTTGTAAATAATTTTCTCATATATGTAATTAAATTTTGTATATATGTAAATAATTTTCGCATGTATGCAAAAATTTTATTTTGCATATGCTCTTTTCACACTTTCTTTGTGTATTAATGAGCATTGGGATGTCGATTTTCTGGAAAATGTTCATTACAAAAAAAGGGGGAGGGGGGCCCTTAGTAAGGGGATTGACCCCTTTTTAATAGAGAGGATTTTAGTGAGTGAGAAATATTTTAAAATTTAAAGAGAGGCGAGACGAAGGCAAAAGCGTCCTCTTTAAATTGGTGAGCGCAAACCTTCACACGTCTGGAATTTCAGAAAGGAGAGGACTGCCCCTTACGAACCAGGCGCCCCCTCACGAACTAGACGAGGGCGGGGCCTCCTCACGAATAGGCGAGGGTGGGACCCCCTCGTGAACTAGGCGAGACAGCTCCTGGTTAGTTGTTTAATTATTTAATTATCATTTAATTTATTTAATAATGGTTATTTAATTATTTAGTATTATAGAGGTGTATTATTTTTCTAGTATTATTAATTAATTATGTATGTACTTATGTTATGATTATTATATTAGTGTTTTTATTATTATTGTAGTATATATACACTAATTATTAGTATGATATTAATTAAATTAGTATTAATTAATATTATTAATATACTAGTGATTTTAGTTATGTACTACTATATTTGAATTGATTTTGACGTATGTTTGAAATAACTTAATTAAACTTTGAATATATACTAATATGAAACAGATTGATATGAATTTTTAATTCAAGACGAAGTTGTATGTATGGTCCAAGAATGATTAATAGCATGATATATCCTTAATTACTTAGTGGGTTTGAATCATTTATACAATTCATCACTAGTAACCGGAGTGGATGAGTAAAGAAAATAGTAGGTGTCCTTACTTAGGGATAGCAAAATGACCAGCCTCATAGTTGCCCCGCTCTGACCTACTCCGTTTGGGGCAACCCCGCCTTACCCTGCGCATAGGGCAGACATGAGTTTTTAGATACCCGCATTGCTCTGTCTCATTGTCATCCCTATCCTTACTTGAAATTTATGTATCGCAACTAGATATTTATAGAATCGGGATTAATATCAAAATCGTCCCATAACTTTTTCACTTTTTCGATTTAGTCCCATAACTATGTAATGTTTCAATTTAGTCTCATAACAATTCAAATTTAACCAAAATAGTTTCAAGTCGCTGAAAGTGACATAAAATGACGTCATTTTACTCATGTGTCGTGTGAGCCAATTCCGCCGAAAAATATAACACGTGAGTAAAACAACGTTGTTTTTTGTCATTTCCAGCGACTTGAGACTATTTTGGTTAGATTTGAATTGTTATGAGACTAAATTGAAATATTAAATAGTTATGAAACTAAATTGAAACATTACATAGTTATGAGACCAAATCAAAAAAGTGAAAAAGTTATGGGACAATTTTGGTATTAATCCCTTATAGAACTATTGACGTAAAAGCACATTTATATAACCTTGGGTTGATGCGCCAATATTAAACATATAATATGTCCTTACAATATGTGCTAATTAAAGTTTATTATCATTTTATAAAAAAATTAATATATTTAAAAGTTCAATTTAAAATTAAATACAAGTGATAATTTATAAATTAAAAATCAATCAAGAAGAAAATATTATTATACAAGAAATAATTATAGTTTAATACAAATGTATAAAAATAATAATTTTATTTATACATATAATTATAATCAAAATAAATATATTAAAAACTAAAATAATATATAAAGTTAAAATAAAATGAACATCTTGTCTTGTCCTAGCGACAAGGCATATACTTACACAAGCGGGAGGTTGCGCGTTCAAACTCTCTCTCGCACACACCCCATACATGCACGTGGGTGGGTTGGGTCGGGTTTACTTGTGGGAGGTCTTGGGGTCAAAGGTGAGCCTAAATTTTGATAACATGAACAAATTTAATCTCATTTTAAAATTTTAAATTTATAGAAAAACATAAAATTAATTCGTTTGTACAATGAAATCATTATTTCATCCTAATATTACTAATTAATTAATGTTTATAGTCTCGTGAAACATCAAGTGGTTTCTAGTTAACAATACACTAAGGGTGTGTTTTGTTTAATGGGCAAAAATAATCAGTCCCGCGAAAACAGGATTATTCATGCCAAATAATCCTATTTTAGCGGGATAGACTATTTAGTCCCTTAAACAAAACACACCCTAAGTATATATTCTCTAAGGCTCCATTTGGATGGGTGGATTTGAAATCTATGGATTTCACACACAAATAACCACGTTTTCCATGAATTTACAAATACTTAGGGAGGTGTATTCGTTTGGGATTTCGTAGGATTTTAAAGGATTTTTTTCTTATAAAAAGTCTGTTGGTATTCAATCAGGATTTTAAAAGATTTAAAAACAATCCACTGGTATTCAATTAGGATTTTAAAAGACTTAAAAACAATCCATTGATATTCAATTAGGATTTTAAAGGACTTAAAAACAATCCACTGGTATTAAAAAATATAAGGATTTTAAAGGATTGTTGGGTTTGATGGATTTTGATTGACTTTTTAGTGTATTTTATAAATACCAACAATCCCATCAAAACCCCTAGGATTTCGGTGGACTTTTTTTAATTAGTGACTTTATTTATCCCCAAATGGATTTATATATGATTTTTTAATTTTTAAGACCTAAAATATTTTTAACCTTATAATTTTATCCCTGCATTTATATTAAATTTTATGATTACTTTTATTATTCATGACTCATAATACTAACATCAACGATAAAGTAATTACAGTGACGAGGCTAATATAATATTTTATATATATACATATATATATTAGAATAAATAAAAATAATTATTATAATTAATTCATTAAATATATATGTATATATATATATACATATTGATTCATTTAAAAAATTTAATATCAGCAAAACGATAGTGTTCATCTTAACTTATACACAAGATAAATATTTATTTTTTATATTAGTATTACTAAAATACTAATATTATATATTGCATATATCATTAGGTAATATTTTTCCATTGACAGTATTTTTTCGCGCAATTTGAGTTTGTTATCTTTTACTTTGGTTGTTTTGATCATTCAATTTCGATACTTTTTAACATACACATCTATATACGTGTATATCATATATATATATTAAATAGAAATTAATATATGATAATAAAATTCTAATAAAATTACGCATTAATTAAGGTAACATTTTTTTATTACAATGGTTTGGGCCAAATTTTTGCCTTTATACTGTACCAAAAGTCATGTAATAAAACAAAAAAGCTTATGCTATCATTGGTAAAAGGAAAATATAATAGAAGAAAAAAGAAAAGAAAAGGAAAAAATAAAAAAGTATTTTTCATGCATGCAAAATTGCAAACCCTACTCTTTAAATTTTGATTAGGAGTTCATGTACGTTTTAAGTGGGTGAGAGGGTTCGGCTCATGATTTCAAACTACTAAATGATGCTATAACAAGAGCAAGAACGGCATGACGATAATGCTTGGAGGACTAATGTAGCTATAGATATGTGCAGGAATGTTATTTAGGAGGACATGATATTATGATTCTTTTTTTGTTTGTCTTTTTTTTTTTAATTCGAAGGTATGAAAAAATCTTGAATTCATATCGTATGACACAAATCCATGAAATTCTGCAAAGTCTACAAAGTCCTACAGAATCCATTAATATCCTAATTTTATAAGTTTTACAAAATACTGCAAAATCTTAAAAGTCATCAAAATCCTACAAAATCTTTAAAATCTGCAGGATTTTTTTCAGCTAAAAAAGTCTTTTAAAATCCTAATCCAATACAACCCCCCTAGATTCCATTTTATGTTTAAAATGAAGGAATTATAAATTCTCTTAAAATGCATGTCATTTGAAATTCCTCCCCTCTACCTCTTTCCATCTCTCATTTTCTTTATTTTTTCCCTTCTTTCCCATCACTTTATAATTTTTAATTTAGAATGTATGCTTTTTTACATGTATTTTTTTTTTAAAAAAATCCATTCATTTTCAAATCCATCCATCTAAATGGAGTCTAAATAATTCTGCATCACTAAAAATATTCTAATTGAAGAAGTTATAAAGTTCATGGGAGAACATATAAAAATAACTTATAGAATAGGTATTTCCATTATTAATGAGAGTGAGCATATGATATTTTTGGTGCTATCACATGGTCATGGAAAAGGGGAGAGATTCAAATTCGAAATCATTGTTTAGTTGAATTTAGAGATTGCATATTTGAGTCCATGTAGGCCGTCCATCGTTGTATCATAGCATGACGAAAAATATCTATAACTTGTGGCAAATGTCTTCTCTTTTTTTCTTCATAATTTAAGAATTGGGTTAGAAGACATCAATTTTACGAGCATGTGAATATAGAAATATTATGTTTAAAATATCTAAATGTAGAACTAATTAATTAACGAGCACAAATTAAGCTCAATCGCGTGTAAGTTGCATAATTATTCGTTTACAAAATTAATGATTTGTAAATATAAGACACTATATTTATAAAATCTATAATTATAAAATAATCTTGCAACTCAAGTGACATGATTAACTTAATATTCAAGATTAATTGTCTTACATCTAAGCGTTAAAACATAATACATTATTATACAATCACAAATTTGTAAAAGTGTTGTCCTTAAAACACATAAGCTTCATTAATTAAATTATAGATTTTAAACAAAGTGTACATATTATTCTCAATTGGATAACGGAATTAAATTTTATCAAAAACTTGTAATAACGGTATGCTATTAGATTAGCATATGATTTGGTTGAAAGAAAAAAACACATTAAATCTATTTTTCATAGTAATATTTCACATACTAAAATATAATATATTATGTGTTAAAACGTATTATTAAAAAATCACATAAATCTAGTTCACACAAAATCTACATCTACTCATAATCTTTTAACTTGATTTAACAATATCAATCCATCATACACACTATATAATAAGTTCATAACATCATGCACGTTGATTAGGTGTGGTGCACAATTAAATAATTACAAAATGAAATGCTAGTTCATGTCATATAATCCAAATTAATTAAATACATTGTAAATATACGAAGCATAACACTCTCCTAATACAATTAATTATTTGAGTCAACTACTTTCCAACTTTATACGAGACTTCTAGGTTTACTAACCACAGAAAAAGACACTCTACCCGATTCTAATAATTAGAATAACAATATTGGTGTACTTACTAAGTAAGCACATGTTTTACAAATTTAAAATAGAAAAAGAACTTAGTTTTAGAATAACAATATTGGTGTACTTACTAAGTAAGCACATATTTTAGAAATTTAAAATAGAAAAAGAACTTGCTTATTGCAGAAAGAATATCGTACAACTCGAATATATTTTAAATATTTTTAATGTACGATAAAAATTATTTTTATCGAAATGCTGAATTATTTAAAAAGATCATTGAATTAAACGGTGCACCTGATGCATGCGAGAACTACTCGTAAAATTAATTAAGTAGTAAAAGATAGTAATTAGGAAAGGGAGAGAATAGCAATAATTAGAAAAGCACGTGCAGTATGTGTTGAGGTTTAAAATAAGCTTTAATGGATGGTGGGCCTAAGCGTGTCGCAAAAGGCCCAGATTGGCACGTGGGAGACCCCCAAGGCCCATCATTGTAGAAATTTCTCTAAATAATATTTCTTCTTTAATCATATGCAAATTCAAGATTTTGTTTGTGCAGAAAATCTTGTCAGCACGTGCCAGCCAGTTAGGTTTCCACTTTTTTTTTTTTTTTCTCTTTTTTTAATATATAAAATGCCTTAATTAATCGCAAATAAAAAGGACAAGAAAGGGTCTTGCCTTTTTAGCTTTTTTCACGAGGGATTATCTTTTTTTTTTAAAAAAAAATTGTTGTTGTTTATTCACCCTTCTTAATTGAGTGAGAAACTTGATTATTCCCAAACCACCTAAAACTGTACACTCGACGGCGAAAGTTGTTCACAGTATGAAAGTTGGATTCATTAATGCACACTATTAAAAAATCAAAAAAATGTTTAGAATTTTTTTAATATGATTATAAAATTTCTAACAAAAAATTTATATGTAGTGTACTTTTATGTCTACAAAACGTCTAATTATATAAATATCTCCATTCCTCATTTATGAACAATTTCCCTATGAAATTTTCAGTAGCAATATTTTTTTGTTGAAAATTTCAGTCATATTTAAAAATTTCCTAAGCAAACTCTAACTTTTTAGGTAATTATTTTTTTAATAATATCATTACATCATTTAATAATATTACAATATTTATTTAGTAATATAACTACTTTTATAAATTAATATCATAATATTTTATAGAATTTATTATATTCAAGGGCAACCTTTAGACCCAAAACACAATGTAGGGCTCAACTTTTTAAAAGTATCAAAGAGGGGCAATGTGTGTGCAAATAAGGGCTAAATTGTAATAATTTGACCAAATCTTCAACTGATCATTTCTGTAATTGAAGTACATCATTTCCAGACAAGAGACAACCTTCTTCATCTACTTTCTTTGGTAGTCCCTCATACATCAGCTAAGAATTTAATTCCGTCAATTACCTAATGAGGTATGAATTCAAATTTGAAAATTTGAATTCCATTCTCATCTGTCTTTCCTGTTATCATCTTCCTGGTATCCCCATTTTACAAATATTTTCGGCCACTCGTCGGAATTCGATTTCAATTTCCGGTTGATTTTCCGACAAACCTGCTCTATTTATCTGAAAACACTCTAAACTCTCTCTCTCTCTCCCCCTCTCTCTCTCTCAATAGGGTGGAGGCAGTGTAGGTGGCGATTTCGACGGAGATGGGGCATGGGGTAGAGGCGATTTCGACGGAGATGGGGCGATTTCGATGAAAGTTTCCACTTCGTCTTCTCCTGTGAATTTTAGTGGTTGTTTGTGATTCCGACAGGATGAGGCGATTTCTGATTCCGATGAAAGCTTCCACCACCGTCGGGATATTTTGAGCAAATTTTGAGGTAACGTTTGATCAAATTTTGAGATATTTTGAGCAAATTTCTGATTCCGATGAAAGCTTCCACCACCGTTCGGTTTCCGGTGATATTTTGAGCAAATTTTCCGGCAGGGTAGTGGTTTAGTATATACAAAACAAAGTGTTCTGTTTTTCCAGTAATGCATGTGTAAATTTCCTTTCGTTGAGTACTTAATTTTATATTGGAGTACTAATATAATATACTGGAGTACTAAAATTTATGTGCAAGTACCTTATCAATATACTGGAGTACTGTCATACTCCCAACGTTTTTTTGTTCTGGAATTTATCTTGTGTTAAATACATTTTTTCTCCTTAGGTTTCTTTCCAATTTGATACGATTATATCAAATAAAAGTATTGGCTGCTTTGGTAACATGGAATGCAATGATCGCGGGCTATGTTGAAAATGGTAGGGAAGAGGATGGTTTGAATCTTTTCAAGAAAATGTTGAAGAACGGAATTCAGGGCAATCCAACGCAATGTGCTATTTAGCTGTGGTCGGCCTTCTGAACGAAGTCGATATTCTTGCCGGAATCTCAGATATTCATTTCCGCCGGGAGTGACGAGGAAGGGTTAGTTTCTTACAGAGATGGCTTTAGTAAATCTGATAGATTGGGTACAATTTGAAATTTTACTACAATACACACAAGTCTAAAAAATATGTAGCATAGGTAATAGGTGTAGGTCTAAAAAGTTAACATCATGTCATAGGAAAAAGCTTACCTCTTTTACCATTGGCAGACAATTTAATTTAGCAAGATTTGGGGCAAAAGCCCCTTGTTGTAAGTTGGGGAAATTCAAGCCCCTGGTTGTGTTTAGGTGTTTAGGAAAGCCCATCATTGTAATTGACCTTATTTTATATACCCAAACATGCCAAATTATGTGAATAAATATTATGGACAAAGAGATCATTTTCATGATATGAGTCACTTTGTGATATAAGATATATTTTTTTAGTTCATTTTTATAGGTTTATTAGAAAGTGGTTCATGATATGAACCACTTGATATAATACCTACTCAATATTTTGATATTAGTTTATAAGTAAAATATTATATAAACTATTTTCATAATATAAACCACTTTATAATACAATATTTATATTTATAAATTATTTTTTTATCTTGTTAAAAAGTGGTTCAACCACTCTCACTCAATATCTACCCTAGTTTATAATATATTTTTACTATAAGCAAGTTTCATTAGCACCTATTTCTTATTATGTTTTCAGGATTCATATTTTAATCTTAGTAGCGTTACACACCGCATTGACAGATTCGAAATCGCCCTTTTCTTCTTTTTTTGTGTGGGGTGATTTTTAAATTATGGTTATTTTAAATGAGCTCATGGGAAAATGTGTGTTATTATAAGGACAAAATATATTTTTATGAGTATAAATATGTGTTTTTTAATTTATTCATCATCCATTTAAATCTAGGTATATTGTTTCATGTAATAAATATGTTATTATATGAAAAAAATAATTATTTCTATAATAAATAAATATTTGTTGAATAATTAATATTTGTTTTTATAATAACATACATTTTGCTCTTGGATTATGTGAAAAATTATTTATTCTATAAAAATAAATGTTTATATGTAAAATAACAATATTTAATAGGATAATAACACATATTTACTCTAATAGTAACACACATTTGTCTCCCAATTTGTGTTAATATATGGGTAAATGTGTGTTACTGATACTATATGGACAAAATATATTTTTATGAGAATAAATATATGTTTCTTAATTTATTCGTCATCCCTTTAAATCTAGGTATATTGTTTCATGGAATACATATGTTATTATATGAAAAATAGTATTATTTCTATAAAAAGAAATAAATATTTGTGAATAATTAATATTTATTCTTATAATAACACACATTTTGCTCTTGCATTATGTAAAAAATTATTTATTCTATAAAAATAAATAAATATATGTAAAATAACAATATTTTATAAGATAGTAACACATATTTGCTCTAATAGTAACACACATTTGTCTCCCTTTTTGTGTTACTATATGAGCAAATGTGTGTTACTATATGAGAAAAATATAATTTTATGATAATAAATATGTGTTTCTTAATTTATACATCATCCTTTTAAATTTAGGTATATTGTTTCATGTAATATATATGTTATTATATTAAAAAATAATTATTTCTATAAAAATAAATAAAATATTTGTGAATAATCAATATTTATTCTTAAAGTAACACATATTTGCTCTCAAAAAAATTTCAAGAACCGAAGGTTCAGCCCTTCCTCTAGCGCCAAAATGTTGATAGAATTTTGTAATATATGATGTAGTTAAGTGGTTGTTATAACGTGTGATTCTATCAAACAATAATCTAAGAAATATTTGTTCTTTGATGGATAATGTAGAGAGAGAAAGTGAGAGCTTAGAGAGAGAAAGTAATTGTGTATTATGGAAGACTTGGAGAGAGAAAGATACAAGAGAGACATATATATAGGCCTGCATGTGTTAGATGACACCCTATGAGTCTATTTGGCTTTAGGTGTTGACAAGTGTCCTTGGTACTTGTCCTAGTTCACCACTCATGCTACCTTTACCACCTTTTCCTACTACATATCTACGTCCTATTTATACACTAGCAACTCGGATTCTTGAACTATGCGAGCTTCCAGGCGAGCTCCATTGCCTTGTGTAGTATTTAGGAATAATGTGGTGGTGGACTCTTGCTTGGTCTCCGTGGATAGGGGCGAGCTTCCTTTCAAGTGGGGAAGCTCGTCTGCGACCCTCTCTCTCCTGACATAGTTGGTGGCTTAACCTGGTCCATCAGGAGCTTGGGCGAGCTTCATTCTTGTCTCACCGAGCTTCCCTGTGTTGACCTCGGTCCAAGCTGGTGACGGAGCTTCTACACAAGCTGGCGACCTTCTTAGCCTTGAGATAATTCCATGATTAATCTTAGGTAGTTCGCCTATCAACAATTAATATCAACACAAATACAAACACATAGTATGAAATTTATATTATTATATTTCATGATATTTATTTAGTAATACCATTAAAAATTTTAAAATCATTTGCACTATTTAAAATATTATGAATATTAAGATACCAGCGTAGTAGTATTACTTAATAAATATTGTTATATTGATACTCTAAATAAATTGAATTTAATTATTTGAATACATGTGCATATATATAAGAATCAAAGTCAACTAATGAATACAAAATTTTATTTCAAATATAAAATCATGTCACACCTGAATTTTAACAATGTGGAGTCAAAATCATGCGAAATATATAGTTTATATATGTGGACCAAAATCAGCAAAACAAGTGTGCCATATTTGCCCATATACTGTCTTCATAAATATGGTGGCTTTATATATATATATATATGCTTTCTCCATTACACGAAATGGTAAAGCTGAAATAATTAAACCACCCCGAGGTTATGGATTAAATTCATTATGTTACCTTTTAAAAAACTTCTTCTATTCATTATATATATATATAGGATTAGTCTTGAATGCACCAGTTACACGGTGCAACTCAAGTTTATTTTTTAAAAGTTAAACAAAATACTACTGAAAAACTACATATGTTATTACTGAAAAGTTAAACTGTAAAAGATACACTTTTCAGTAATAACATGTGTAATTTTTCAGTAGTATTTTATTTAACTTTTAAAAAATAAACTTGAGTTGCACCGTGTAACGGGTGCACAAGAGACTTACTCATATATATATATATATATAAAAGCGTCTCACTTGTGGTGAAAATATGTAGGGGGATGAAAAATGCCTACAACTTAAATACAAAAAATAGACAATAATGGATAAAAATATATTTAGCGAAAAAATCTCCAAAAAGATGTCATTAGTTAGAGTCGCATATTTCAAAATCAAAGTAATTGAGTTTGGGTATTCTCTTCTTAATCTAACACGATTCGTCACTTAAACAAATTAAAGACGATTTGTGTGAATTAATTAATGTAAAGTAAGACTGTATATTCATTTACAGATAAAAAGTTGTATAATTAAAAAATGTTTCTTTTGTTTTTGGATGATGAAGTACGAATGAAAAATGGCTAATGAAGACTCTTCAAAAAACTAGAGTTAAAAGAATTCAAGAGATATGCCCATACCATACATGGTTTTCTCAAAACAAATTCATTCATAACATGCATGCTCAAGGATTGATTAATTATGTTGGAAACTGGTTTGTAATTGAGTATTGACCCAATGTGAAGATCCATTTGTTAAAGAAAATAATAATAATAAGTTTCAATTTTGTAATCTCATTTTTGTTTGACAAACTTATTGTTGAAATAAAAATTTGAAGCATAATAAAATGTGATAGAGAAGAAAATGTAATTTTTTCTCACAAAATGAGAATTTGAGACCTGTTCCTTAAACATTAAATTTACTTAGGGTATGTTTGTTTTGGAACTCGCTCGAATGGACGTAAGACTTTGCGATCACGTTCCACAGAGTTTGGGATTTTAACATCTGATTTTTAAATCTCAAACTCAATCAACACCTAAAAATATATATTATACCTATTATTATTATTTTCAACACAACACTCACTAAATAACTATCATATCTATTATTATACCTATAATATCAATTATTATCACACTCTGATTTGACATAAAGTAACATCTTATCATACCAAAATCTCAAAACAAACACATATTTTTATATTCATCAAGATTTTTACATCTCAAGATTTTAAAGTCATGACTTGCTACGGACACCTAAATCCCAAAACAAACATACCTTAGGGTACGTTTGTTTTAGGATTAAGGGGGTCGTGGGAAGTCATGACTTTGAAATCCTGTGATTTGAAAACCTTGATAAATAGTAAAAGTGTGTGTTTGTTTTGGGATTTTAGTAGGGTAGAATGTTACTTTATGTCAAATCAAAGTGTGATAATAATTGATTTTATAGGTATAATAATAGGTATTTTATGAGTGTTGTGTTGGAAAGAGTAATAATAGGTTTAATAGGTATTTTTAGGTGTGGATTGAGTTTGGGATGTGAAATCTGAATGTTACATCCCAAACTCGTGTAGAGACGTGATCGCAAAGTCCTACGTCCATCCGTGGTAGTCCCCTAAACCAAACATACCCTTAATGATTACATGGTGGTGCGGGTCGGGGGTTCGAACACAAGTTGCAACCTTAAGCAAAGAGCATTCATATGTACTTTCACATTGTTTTTTTTTTTCACATTGTTTTGATATGTCGACATGCTAAAAGGTGGCACTATAATCTTTGCCCTCTTAGAAGAAAAAAGAAAGGACCACTGTTACCAGTTTAACTTGCAATAGGAAATATGGGCTAGGCTAAAGAGATGCATGTACGTAGGACAACACAAAAATCGTCCTAAAATTATATTCCCTCCATTTCACAATACTTTTTCCATAGAAGTTACAATAATAGATAGACACACATATTTAAAAAACAAAAACAAAATAAAATATTTGAGGGATAATTTGATATTATCCCCATCCTATATTTAATTTCCATATTTCCAAAAAGATTTGTCTCATATTTAATTGCTATATTCATTTTTGCAAAAAAATCAATATTATTTTTTAATATTCTATTCTCCATATTCATTATATACACAACTCATTTTTACCAATAAAATTGAAAATATCAATTTATCACTTTAAAATTATTAATAAACAATTCTTTTCTTAAATCTCGTGCAAATAGTAATGTAGAAAATAAGTTCGGGATGGAGGGAGTAAAACTCTATACATAGAGTAAAAAAAATTAGTTAAATTTGGTGTATTGTGAACTCAAAAAATGAAAAAGTAATAACACTTGTATTCAGGATAGGAATGGTCTCTGCCACGACCGGCAGGTCCTGTCGTTCTGGCGTGGCCTGAACAGTTTTGTCCAAGAATTTTTCTGGACGGATTTTTATGCATGTGCTCCTTCTAGCATCAATTGTTATTAGTAGATCCCAAAATAAATGAGATTTGATGTAGTGGTTGTTTTAAAATCCTAACAATTAATAAATATGATGAATGGTTGAGAAGTAAATGCAAGAGGATTTCTCAAATTTGTCTTACAAAACTTGAACTTGAATAGGTGTCCTATGTTCTCATTTAAGGCTCATAATTGACCTTATCTATAGTTACACAGCAAACACTTTGTGGATGCCTTAGTATCGCACCAAATCAGAGCATGTAATGCTGAGATTGAGCAAGTACACCTCAATCTGTCAAATCTTGGTTGGCGGGTGGGATTACACCAATAGGAGGTTGAGAACTTAGTCTAGCTAATATCTAGTCTAGTTAACCAAATTCTTTCTAATAAGGATACTATCTCGCCACTCAAGTGGAGCGAACATTTATTACATATCAACTTGACTTGATCTTATTTTCTGACTAGATCTGATGACTTCATCTTGAGGTCAAGATCGAAGCCAAGGTCTCTTGCTTGACCTCGCTTTAACCTTGCGGACTTTGAGCGATGTTGATGTTGGGCGACGTCTGATGTTCGCACTAAGCAGAATGCTCCCAATATAAGGCAACATCTTTGCCTTAATCATTCTCAAATCTCTTCACAAGCCTTTGGGCTTTCTAGGCTTGAACCTGACATCAATTTGTATTATGTATTGAATCCATGATCAATTTTGCTACAACATTATTAAAATTTGAAGCCTATGAACTGATTCTCTTTTAAATCTGTAAATTGTTATAGAACATCTCGAAAAAAAATCTATAAATTATTCTGAAGTTTGATATTTGAAATTGTTACAACTTGTGCTGGATTATTTGATGTTTAGCTTGTTAAAAAAAATGAAAAATAATCTTAAATATCAACACAAACCCTCAAACTTGTTCATAATATAAAATTAATACTTAGTGATAGTATTACCTCCTTTCACCTATAACACTAGACTTATAAACTAATGTCATATTAGTGAATGGTTATAATGACACCAATAAACATATGTATTGATGCGAATTTCATATTATAAATAAATTTCAAAATAATTCAGAATGTCAAATATAAAATGATATTATAAATAAATTTCAAAATAATTCAAAATGTCATTTAAAATGATCTCCTACGACGGTAACAGATGACAAAACCTTGTTTGCACGTGCACTCATTTGGTCAGAGTAATATTTTTTAGTATGCAGAATAATATACAAATTACAGAACTTACCATTTACCAATTTGAGAAGATTGCCCCATGAAAATCAAGATTTTTGAAATGTATTAGACCTATAATGAAAAGGTACGATCTTTAATACCATACGATATTAGTTGAAAACTTGAATGCACAAGCACCCAGATGCAGAGAGACCTCCCAATCATATATCATGAGCATCTTAGCCTCCACTAACGAATTCCATTATGTACAAACATACTAGATTTATACGTCAGATTGTCAAGATGCGAATAAATTGGCAACTATTGATTACATTAAATGAAAGCAATTAAAACTTATTATTATTAGTGAGCAAAAACCACAACAATGAACAAGGCAACTATGTGCTCAGGATCGACTAACTCTGCTCTGACCTTGTACACTAATGGGATAAACGAGTCGTTTCCTAATTGACGCGAACGAGATGGGGCGACAAAACAAAGGTGGAGCGGCCGTTGATTCAAATTTGGGGGGCTATTCTAACCTTTAACCATCTCAAACAAAACTTTTTGAGAGTACACAGTATTGACTTAGAAAATCTATACTCCATTATACAAAGCTGTAGTTTTCACAGCAGATAACCTGTGAAGAAAAAGAAAGAACCTTACAATTTGTACAGCAGACACAGTCCTCACATGAAGTAACTAAGGGATTTCTTCCTTCTCGATCCCCCTTCACCATAAAGTTCATTCCATTGGACAAGCTCGGTCATGTTTATCGACTCTGATGACACGCTTGCACAAACCTACAGCAAGATGATGAAATAGGCGTATTTTAAAAGGACGTTTATTATTTAAAATCATGCAACTCTTAGCATTTTTTGACTTACCCTCTCGTGAGCAAATTTAAAGTCCTCCGTATTCAGTGGGCGAATATCAGCACTTCCACTCAGAGCAGGCAGAGGCTTACCTTCAGCAAGAGCAGCCTCTTGCTCCTGTCATTGACTCAAATATTTAAGTGAACCGCAGAAATTGCAAAAGGACAGGAGTGGTGAAATTATCTAATACTCCATCCGTCCCAACACTTTTTTCCCCTTTTTCCATTTTGGGATGTCCCAACTTTTTTTCCCACCTTAAAAAGGAAATAGTTTACACTCACAAAAGTCAATAAAGTACACTTTTTATATTTTATTAATTAACTTCACACTCACATACTCTACTTTTTTCTTAATCCGTGTGCTCAGGTCTTTTGGAAAAAAGACCCGGGACGGAGACCATATATATTTTAAATAACATGCATATAGACAAGTCACAGAAAATTTGTATTACAACACTATCTTACATATGGCTGTTGTATTGAGTAGCAATACACCGGGAAAAAAAAGGACAGATGAAAAAAACCCGGTAAATTGCCAATAAAATTACAGATTGCTCAAGGTTAATCAAACTTGGGTGCTGGTGCTCATATAATATACATAATAAATACCTTTTTCTCCTTTTCCAAAATCTCTCTAATCGGGCGATGTGCAGCAGTTACACACAAATTCTGAAATCAAAACACAGCATATTATGCATATGTGGTTCTACAAATCATTCACAACCATGAAGCATGTATGTCGAACCTTAAGATCACTTCCAGAATAACCATCAGTCATACTTGCAATTGAATCCAGATCCACATCAGGAGACATGTCCTCTTTTGCTAGTATCACCCTAAGGATCTTTCCTCTATTGGCAGCATCTGGTAAGTTGACCATCAATCTTCGGAAAAACAAAGTATAAACAAAATATCAGTATTAATCAAAATTTCCCAACTAATGCAGGTATGTAGAGAGAGATGTGTTGCGGGCACTAGGTCCCCCTACACTCACATTTTTTTGTATTATATATACAAAATAATTCACAAAATTTACACTAATTACAAATTGATTTTGTGTAGAAAAAAATTATGCTTCTGTGTAGGAAAAAAATTATACTTTTGTGCAAATATTGTGAACAAATTTGTAAATATTAGTCACTTTTTTGAACCAATATGCAAATGCCCCAAATGTATTTTTAAATATTAGCAATGCAATTATTTATAAAATGATAAAAATTATGATGAATTTAAAGTATAAAAATGATATATACTCATATACAGATGATACCAAAGTTATTTCTTATTTTAGGAGTGGATGGCCGGAACTATAATTAAAACATACTGAAAATTTATTTGTTCAAATTTTATTAATAGATTGTATGATTTGGAATATTCATATAGGATGGAAATAAAAATTTATTATTTTTCATCAGACCCCCTTGAAGCTTAATTTCTGGCTCTAGTCTAATATTAACTTCAAAGAGATAGTAGAACTTGTGTTTACCTGCGTGGGAGTCGCCTAATGACAGCCTCATCAAGGTCGAAAGGCCTGTTTGTCGCAGCAAGTACCAAAACACGTTCTGTGTCTTTTGTTCGTAGCCCATCCCAGTTCACCATAAACTCATTTTTCATTTTACGCATAGCCTCATGTTCTCCAGGGTTTTCCCTTCGCCCCAACATGCTATCAACCTTCAAAGAGAAAACAGTAGAGTAACTTATGAAACTGGTAACTATTGTGAGTATGAAGAATAATGAAACATGAAGCAATATGGCATACTTCATCAACAAATATAACACTGGGCGCAATTTTGCTAGCCAGAGAGAAGACAGCCTTGACATATTTCTCACCCTCACCAAACCACTGCCAGATCAGGAAATAAAGAACAAGGGAGTTAGGTAAATCAATTGGAAAAATAAAATGAATATCAATGAAATCCTATTACGTTGGGTATGAATTGAGCAGTGTGAAATTTACGAATTGAGCAGTGTGAAATTTACGAATTTGGAACGAGTGGGTCAATAAATCCAACCTGAATCACTCAGAAGATAGTTTAAATGAGAGTGATTGTTTTCAAATCCATTCTATATATCTTTCCATCCAAACAATACCAGTGGATGTGCTATTATGGAATTCAAATACGATCATAATTCCTCAAACCCAATTATCCAAATGCAACCCACTAGTTAAAATAAATGTTCATTCTATTAACCTTTGAGGTTATGCTGGACATTGAAATATTAATGAAATTTGCACCAGCTTCAGTTGCCACAGCCTTCGCAAGCATGGTCTTTCCTGTTCCAGGAGGGCCAAATAAAAGAATACCCTTGCACGGCTGCAAGAAGAGAAAATAAGTTATACACCTACATTGCCAATTAAGGCCATATGAATTGTCAATATCAGTTGTCCAAAGCTCTCTATGAATGGGAAGGAACACCAAATCTCGTAGGAGATCGGAGATTAGCATGTCAAAGCATTTTGAGAATTCAAAACAGGACGAAGATTTCATATTTTTAACGAACATGTGTTTATGAGGAAATTCATCAATGACTTTCACATAAATCCCTTCAGAAAGCAGGAGGAATGCATCATATTTTTGTTAAAAAGTGATTCAGAATAAGAAGAGGGAAGGGCAACAATCAAAAATAAAAAGGTTGGGGAAAAAGAAATACCATTAAATGCAGTTTCTTAAAGATGTATATAGAGACAATAGAAAAACGAAAGATCAATACAATAAACAAAAATAGCACAACTACAAGTACTTATTTGAAATTGCAATGTGCAACCAGTCAAAATGTCAAATTAGAAACTTGAAAAATTGTAACCCAAAACAACTAGAGATATAACCTTTGTTAGTTGACCCTTGCAGAAAAGTTCTGGCCGCTGTAAAGGAAGCATCACCAACTCCTTTAATGTATCTTTGACATTTTCAAGTGCTCCAATATCATCAAATGTCACACCAATATCACTGGGAGGGATTACATCCGTTAGAAGTCTTTTCTCAAATTCATTTTCGGTCACGACATCCTGGAAAAGTCACAAAACATGACTTGTAATGGCTTGAGTTATAATCAAGTTTCAAAAACCAAACCATAGAAGTGTAGCATTAATGGATATATTATCTAATATCAAGCAAGTTTAGAAAGACCTTCAATGATTTCTTTGAGCTCTTGGAATCATTCTGGATGGCGTGTAGAATTCCAATGCCATACTGAATGCTGATACAAAAGTTTCATACTAGCTTAGTTCCAATCTATTATATATTATTTAGCCATCCATCACACTACAATGGAAACTTGTTATACCTCTCTATAGACAATGCAAGCCTGGAATTTAATTCAGCTGCAGGATTTGCCATCAAATGGTGGCTTAAAGCCCACCCAACAACCTTCTCCGCACCTTCAAAAACATTTCAAAATTTCTCTTCAACTTCCATCACAAGCAGTAGCACATTTCATAAAAGGGAATAATAATATGTTTCTGCAAGATGATATGACATCCATATAGGGGAAGTACAAGATAAGCTTACTCTCATTTGTTAGAGTTTGGTCTTTAATACTTAAAGTTTCAAGTCCATCACACTCCAGGTTATTACGATTGAGGACCTGCATGCAAGAAAACAATGCAATATTTTGAAATAAAGCATTAGCAGTAGCAAAACCAATTAGCATGGAATAGCAACACTAGAAAATAATAAAGAAAAATACTAAGCTAATGTGGACAAAATGCAACAAGACATCCTGCAATATGGTTTGTTACTTGTCTGAAAAGAAGATATTCGAAGTTATGTCTCTTGAGGTATGTCCAGGTTAGAAATTAAGTTCAAGGGAAAACTTCCTACATGAACATTGAAATAGGTTGATAGAAAGCTAATTTATAGCATCACACTTTAAAATATGAATAGTTGTTTATTCTCAGTTAGGGACATTACTTTACCTGTATAGAGAATATTCATGTTACGCACAGATGAGTAATATCTTAATAAGATAAAAATGCATAGAGGTCATATGGGGAAAAAAGAGAGACAAAAATACAACTGTTTAATGATGAAAAAAGATCTCACAGCTCGTATGTTATTCAGGTTTGCTTTCAGTTTTAGGGTTTCGGCATCTCGTTCCAAGTGCTGCTTCCAACTGACCAGTAGTGCTTCGTCCTGCAATATTCACAAGTGTCACCATACAGTCTGAATGCATCAGAAAGATTAGCATAGGAATTAAAACAAACCTGAGGCATGTGAATCGTCACTTTATTAGGGAAAAGTTTAGACAGAAGCTTAGTTGCCTTTGTAACGTCCTTAGTTCTATCATGCAACCTCCCAAAACTATCCTGAGGTTAATA
Organism: Prunella vulgaris; assembly: GCA_026898435.1. Taxonomy (NCBI): domain Eukaryota; kingdom Viridiplantae; phylum Streptophyta; class Magnoliopsida; order Lamiales; family Lamiaceae; genus Prunella; species Prunella vulgaris. The sequence continues at coordinate 196,958 of JAPKLY010000288.1, read as the reverse complement.
GTACCAAATCATATTAGCCAGTATTGGGATCCACGAGCAGAGGGCTCAATGAAAATCAGAATCTAATGAAAAGTCATCCTGAAGAGTATTAGCCACCTAAAAATACTAGCAAATACAGCTAAATGACAGTTATGAATAATATATTGACTGGTGTTTGGAACATAAACTGCATTAACTTATTTAAATATATGAACAATTTGATTACAATTGCAAATA
>JAPKLY010000288.1:161833-196732 GCA_026898435.1 Prunella vulgaris | reverse complement strand
ATTTAATAACACAAGTATATGGGGCTGCAAATATACACTCCTAATGACAGCCATATTTCTTTTTATATAGCAAATTAAATATATAATTTGACTAATTTATGATATAATGGGAAAACAAAATTGTATGATAAGTTGACAGAAAAGTTTTATCTTTATATTCTAACGTATTATGCATGTTAGCCGAAGTTAGAAATATAAAAAGATAATACTCCCTCCGTCCCGTAGGAATTTGCACCCTACGGGACGGCACATTTTTTAAGAAAAATGTGTTTTATATATAAAGTAGTGGCATATGGGTAAATATGTGTAAAGGTTTGTGAGTGTGCACGTAAATCAATGTTTCCTTTTTTAGTAGTGTGCAAATTCCTGTGGGACGTCCAAATAAGGAAAGTGTGCAAATTCCTGTGGGACAGAGGGAGTATATAATAGAAATCCCATTCATTAAGTTCTATAACAGTATGTCCAAGTCATTAAGTATTAAATAGTGTTTTATCTTTAAAACTCTGTTAATTTCTAACAAATTCAACTTTCAATAGATGAAGTCATCATTCAATTACATATTCCGTACTTTAACGCAGAGATGGATGGATCAAGCTGTTATAATAGAAGAGAACTCTGCTTGGACTATATTTAAATGTGAAATAGGTGAACTAAACTAATATGTTAAGTAAGACTGTAAACGAAAAAATGGCAATACACTCTGCAATGATACACATTCATGACTACAATAAAGATCATTATATTTTTCAATACACAACACTAGAAAATGAATGAACGGGTTCTTACAGGAAAAGCTAAGTCAAGCAAAGCAGTCTGATTGCTGCCAAATTTTGTGAAAAGCAAACCGCCAGGATGAGACTGCAGGAGAAAACAATCAATAATGGAAGGATGTCAATTTTGTTTGTTTAACTTCAAACCGAGATTAAAGGCAATGATTCTTATATTGCAGACACCACTAGAACTCGCAGAAGTACAAATATCTCCAAAAACAAATTGATAGTACCATGGATATTATCAATACTCGTACCTTCTCTTTACGGTTGTCAGACTGAGTCTGTGAACCAATGATCACAATATTATTAGGAAGTTTCTCCAGCTTATTTTTATATATAGCATATGATTCTGAATTTCCCGCCATGCACTTCTCAGCATCTTTCATAAACAATATAAAAGGAGAATCTCGGCTCGCTTCAAACACAGTCTAGCAGTGGAGAGCAAAAACTATGATTAGTATTATATAAAAATGAGGCACAAAAATCGATAATCCGAAACACAATTATTTTTAGTGGGAAATTGGGAATCCCACCTCAAACATAGTGTTAATAAGTAACTTGTCCAAATCCTCCACTCCAGAGGTATCCAAACGAAGCTCATTAACTAGAGAGTAGACATAAAATATAGAATGTATGAGAGAGGAGTTAGGAGCTCATACAGTAAAATGAGAGTAAAGTAATTAAGTTGTTAATCACCGTTGCAGAAGAATCCATGACCATTATCACAGAGACCTCCAAAATCAACTCCATCTTGCATGGGCTTGTCAAATCTAACACCTATTTTTGACAGGGGATTATCTTCAAATGGCAAGATAACCTTCCCTCGCATTCCGGGAGTTGGGCCCCTAAAGATCAAGCTAAGAAGGTGTCAAGTTGTAACATTTGGCAAATAATCAGAAGCCACCATTATCTGTACATATACATTAAAATACATTTATGCATGTGTTGTGGATAATATTTATTAAAAAAATGTAGACATGGTTCAACAAAAAGAACCTCTATGCTTGTTTGCTCTAATTCTAGTATTCTACAATCTCTTACAAGACTTCTTTAATCAAGTTAGCAAACTATCAAAAGAGTCTACTTTTACTGAGGCAGAGGTCAGCAATCTGCACTCTCACTTAACATAATAATTTTCTGTACTTTAATAATCCATATGTGTAACTCAAAAAAAATGATCCAGTAAAAAAAATAGAGAGTTTTAAGGAAGACAAGTTAATGCTACCCAGTCACTTGAACTTCTATAATGAATTATTGACTTTTTTTCACATTAAGCGGATTGGGAGTAGAATATGCATTTGTAGAAAGTGGTGAGGTGGAAAAACATGGAAGGCCAATATCTGAAGTGAAGAGGCTAAATATGCCATACAAGCCAGGCAAAAATTCAACCTGGAGTCGATCGCCTTGGTGACTGGAATAATCATGAACCACCTACTTGGCAGATTTATAGAATTTAATCATATGATCATTCACCATGTCGTAGTGATGTCTATAGCATTTGCATAATCAAGCACTCAACACGAAGCAAGTATGTTTATTAGGTATGAGCATCACTAACTTTAAATACTGAATCACTGATAGATAGGAATCCTTAGTCATAGAATCTAAGATCAAGTCAAAGGTGTTGAACTGCAAATGCCCAGAGAAATTGAAAATTAAGATCTTGAGTCACCAGAAGTCTCTCAGATTTTATATTGAGGTAAAAGTACAACTACATACATTCTAAGAATATGATTTCAGAAACATCAGTGAGAATCATACTCCAAGATGAAGACCAATGTAAACCATCACCAATTTCCATGCAGAGTACAAGCAAGAGAAAAGTTATCAGCCTCTAAACAAGATATATGTCCAGTCTCACAGAAAGTTTCAAATTAAAATCTAAAGCCTGCGAAGGGTACATGTAAGGAATTTCAAATTACCTGCCAGAACCAGTATACAGAGAACCAGAAACTGAACCAGCAAATTTAACTCGATCACCTACAATTCAATAATTAGAAATACGTTAGAACCTAAAATATGCATATATCATTTATACACATGCAGGGGGTTATCCTAGAACTGATGATAGTATGGGCTAGAAATTTATTTTTATTGGAATAAAATTTATATCTTTTGATAAGAAACAGAAATAAAATAAATTTTTTATATAACAAAAAAAGATTACGTAATTATAAGCAACAAAAAGTATTTATTTAGGATTGATGCACATGAAAAATATAGTGGAGTATTTTAGTTTTTCGATAAATATGACGATTTGAAATTGTGGTAATTTAGTAAGTTGCATGTGTGAGATTAAAAACAGTAAATCTACTTTCCAAAGCAAGAGAACACTACTCGGCGAATAAATTAATTTATGAGTGTGTTTGGGTTAAAGGGGATTATGTTTTTGCTTTGAGTTAAATAATTCTAAGAGGAGTGAGTATAAATTACAAAATTAAAACAGTTGTGATTGAGACTTTTGTTATATGTGTGGTTCATTTAAACTTTTAGTGAAATACATTGAATATGTTTTGAGCTGTCAACCTTTTGCTTAAGTGCAATATATTTGGTTGAATGCAAACTAAATTGAATTAAAATGGACTGAGCGAAATATTTAACTGCCTAAACTAATTGTAAATATTACATGCATACACAACAAAGAATATCTAGAAGGCTTGGCTGGTGTTCTTGGCTTCCCCCATTAAGATTCACCACTGTATGAATGTTTGTGTGTGCTTGAATGTGCATCTTACTAGAAATAGAATTGCTCCCGGAAACAGACCAGTATATAATACCCTAACATGAAAGAGAATGATATTCACCAAATTTGATTGTAGGGTTCTTATTGGCATTTGATGAAGATGGAATATTATCAATTTCCACTTTCGTCGGAGAATCCAAGACAAGGGAAGTAGTCAGCAAATTAGTGGTATCTGCTTCACCGGGTGAGGCTCCAATATCCTTAGCAGGCTCTGAGGATACAGGAACTTGTTTGCTAGTATTGCTCACTTTTTCTGCATTATTTCCTTCTTTCACAAGCTCAGCATCCTTGGAAGAACCCTAAACCATGACAACAATGAATATGTTGCAATCCATCCATCATATATAAAACAATAAGGATGATTGGATAACAGAATTTGAACACTTCTAAAATCTATTTCGTATGATACTTGAGGTGTTTTAAAAAGTTCAACAGGCCCACATAGACAATATTTTCATCAACACTTGAACAAGCAAAACTAACAGATGCGGGGCCTGGCTTATTGCGTAGAGGAAACTATTTTTCTCAAAAAATCTGTTTTTAAGTGAACTACCCCAGGAAACCAAAAGTATGCATGCACAAACAGGTGCAAAATCCACAATCTATCTATTAGAATCTTACTCCCAAGAATGAATGGCTGTCGAATATGAGCAACTTAGCTCCAAAGTAATGAGCAAGTGCCTTTGCCAACATCTCCTGATAAATATCGGACCCTGAAAGCAAAAAATATAACATCAATTGGTGGCAGGTGCTACTAGTAACACAATTAAGACTCTGGCAACAATTACTGAAGATGGAAACCAATCACAGACCTGCAGGACCAGAAAGTAAGATTCTTGGATTCAGAGTAGAAAGCTCAGATGTAAATTTAACTTGCTCCTTATGTTTCAGTTGAATAAATGATGCTGCAACTAGCACGCTTTTTGTGCTCTCACTGCAAGTTGAACGATAATACATTCATTAAAAGTCTTTTCACAAAAGCATGCATTTACAGTCAGCTAATCATTAACTTGATGGCAAGAAACAAAAATATGTAGAAGAGGAAGGCATGATTAATTAGAAACAAATAGTTGAATGCAATGGACGGATTGGGGCCTACCTCAAATAGTATGGGAAATCATCAAACGTAACTTCTATGTGTCGCCCATCTAGAATTGCAGCAAGTATGTCTTCTCTAAATGCTGAACTTCGTGAACACATTACAGCTAAAGATGGTGGGATCGGATCCCTAATCCAGTCTCTTTCTTCCTGTTTAAACAAAAGATTTTCTCTTAAGTTACAATCTATATCATGAGATATCAAACATAATGAGTAACTATTCCAGCAGTTAAGTTACTAGCCTCCAGGCCAGTATCCATATTGCCATCAAGCGGGAGACTCTTGCTGGCAGTCCCAGCATCCGTCGCTGCTTCACTTCCTAAATTTGTAGCTGAGTTAACTTCTTGGCCATCAAGATCATCCTCATTGAGAGGGGGAGAAGAAGGTAGATCACTCCCTCGGACATTTTTACCACTGGGCTGAGAAGTAGGTGGTTTACGAGATAAATCTTGCCGCAGGTTAGAAAGAGACGCCAAAATTGAAGCACCCGCAACAGCTGACGCGTCTCCTGTTCGTCTATCAACATGAATCAACTTCCCTATATTAGTCTGAACATCTGGGGGAGGGCTCTTGATTATATTATCATAAGGCAGCTGCTGGAAAATCTACACAGTTGGGATTAAGGATATACCAGATGCAAGAATGGACATGAGTAACCCTAGAAGGAATAGTACAAAAATAAAAGGATACATAAGCATGAGTTCCCAGAATGCCGAAAGTTACTTCATCCCCCGAATTAAGATCACAGGTAGTGTTTTTCTTAATTGTTTTCCCATTAACTTGCACATTTCCTTTGCTTCCCCGACTTTCAAGCAATGCAACAGGTTTTTCTTCTCGCTGATCGTTCCCAAGGAAAAAAAAAAAAGAGGTAATGTAAGCACAAATGCAAATCATGAAATTTGTCTTCAGAAGAATTTAACAAACGCTCTCTTTCCATCATCCATCACAAATTTTTTAAAGAGAACGAGCATCAACAACATAGAAAAGAAAATTAGTTACATGCAGAACTTCAATTATTCCAGGCAATATACAAACTTCTAATAGGTCTCACAACAATGCAAGATATGACTTGATGGAACTTGAACTTTGAGAACCTTCCCCACCAATATCTTTCTTTTATCCAACGACCAAGTCTGAACAACTTGTCTAACTCCTCTCATTGGTCAGTATTCAAAAGAAATTTCCAAAAATAAAAATGTAAATGCAGATCAGGTCAGGTATAAAATACCTGGGAGAGTCTTATGGAACATAAAATCGCACTAACGGCCTGATCCCGGATCAAGAGATTAGCATGTTTGCTTGAGCCTACCAAGAAATTGGTCGTGTATACAGAAACAGTGGGGTTCTGCAAGCGGATTGATTGCATTCACTCAAGAATTCCATTAAATTTTTAACCAAAAGAAAATGAAAGTTGTACAAAAGCATTAAATTTAAATAGATTGATTGCATTCACTCGAGCATTCCATTAAATTTTTAACCAAAGGAAAATGAAAGTCGTACAAAAGCATTAAATTCAAATACATAAGAGAACGCCAGAATAAATTACCTGTGGAGTCTCCGTTAGAAGTCTACACCAAGGAGAGGTTGTCTCGAAACCTTGGTTCTGCTTCCACGAAGTGAAAGAGCTCTTAGGCTTTTCCACTACAGCTGCGGCAGCCCCTGAATTTTAACAAAATTAAGAAGAATTTAAAACAATTTCCGCACATGCACATATCAGAAAAGCAAAAAACTTTAACAACATTTCAACAAATTACACCGCAAAACTAACCTTCTGGAACCACAGGAGTAGCAACGGAAATCGAAGCGGCGGCATCAGGAGCAGTGTTCTCGGCGACGTCGGCGGTGGTGGTGGGGGCATCCGGCGGATCAGCGGAGCTTATTTCCTTTGGGTTTTCCGCCGCCGAAGGCTCCGACGCCTTTGGATTGTTGATATGGCTCTCACCCTACGCCAAAAAAGTAAAAATAATTAAGAATGAAATCAACGGCGACGATGGAGTAATCCTGAAACGAATAATCCAACGCTGCTTTATCTCCATGTGTAGAGAGAGAGGGGGAGGGGAGAGAGAGAGTGAGAGTGCCTTTTGACGCTTGGGAGAAGAAGGTTTATCATCGGACGGCGAAGATGATCTCTTACTATTGTTTGACGGCAGAGATCCACTTCGCCTCGTCGACACCATTTCAGCTTCTTCTTCTCTTCTCGAATGAGTTATCTTTTAGAGAGAGAATATAATTTATATAGATATCAGCCACTGTGTGCAACAATTATATAAAGAAAACCAAAGAGTGATGAAGTAAGAGAGAGAGAATGGGAGGGGTCAAATTGAAAATACTCATTTTGTTGGGGGTATCACAAGGATTTTTCTTTGGTGAGAGAGTTGAAATATGAGAAAATTACAAAATAGTTCACAAAATTAATATTAACTATAAATTGGTTCTGTGCAAAAAAATATTCTTTTGTGTAGAAAAAATTTTGTTTCTATGCACAAATATAATGACTTTTTTGAATTAATATGTAAATTACCCTTGAAATATTATCATTTCTCTTGTATGCATAACTTCGGCCATATTGTGGAATTTTAATTTTATTTTTTAAAAATTATTAAGTATTTCATCTGTCCCCTTATAAGTTGCTCACAATTTTTGGGCACTAATATTAATAAGAGTATAAAAAATATTGATATAGTACATATGATGTGATGGAGAAAAGTGGAAAAATAATGAGAATGATATAAAAAGTATTGAAAATAATAATAAGGGTTTATATTTTTATATGCCCCATAAGTTGTCACATTTTTTAATTCGGTTCACCTGTTTCACACTTTTTGAAATTGGTCCTATACGTTTAAAATTATTTTGATCTTAGTACATTTACCGGTTACAATAGGTTGTGTAATTGGATGTCTCCACCTGAGTTTCAAAATACGCTGTAAAAATAGATTGTTTCAAAACTAATCTTCCATACTTTGCACCTGTAGAACCCTCAACCCATATTTTCTTCAGTCCAAGAGGTGCGTATTTGAGCTTCCACCCCACAATGACAGAGAGTGTAATTACACTGTGCTATGGAGAATGAATAAGTGGTGCACGACATTTTTAAAACTCGAACGATTTTCTTCTCTTGGAATGGAGTTACGGTTGTTGCAAATGAAAATGGACGAATTGATTCTCCTGATTTTGTAGAAGCTGCTCCTGATTTTGATTCTCTCTAAATGAAAATGATTCCAAATTGTATTAATAAGTCAGGCTCATTTTACTATACTCAAGACTCACCCCCTTAATAAGCCCGACTCATCTTAATAAGCCACACCCAGTGAAAATGATTCTCAATGAAATAAAAATAAAAATTTAATTAAATTAATTACACAGTTAACACATATAAAATCAAATGCAAAATTATATTATATTTCTAGGTGGAGACAACTGGTTACACAACCTATTGTAACATGTAAATGTACTAAAATCAAAATAATTGTAAACGTATAGGACCAATTTCAAAAAGTGTGAAACGCGTGGACCGAATTAAAAAATATGACAACTTATTGGACATATAAAAATATAAACCCTATTAATAATAAAGAAGTGAATAGTAATTTCCTAAAAAGGTAAAAAATAAAAGAGCAACATATAGTGGGACGGACGAAAATGACAAAATGATCAACTTATAGTGGGACGAAGGGAGTATAATTTTTTTTTTTAAGGTAGAGATTTAAAAGAATATTTCTATTTTGGGAGTATGCAAATTTTAACGGGACAAATTAAAAAAAAAATATGCAAACTTTCATGGAACGAAGGTAGTATTCTTTACCACTGAACGATTAAGGCTAGCCCATATATTAATGTATTATTAATTATATTTAATCACATCAACCCAATTTTTTTTCAAAAAAAAAATCAAACATTATTGAAAGAGTAACACTATTTAATACATAAATATATGTATTACTTAATAATTTTATTCATGTTTGAATAAAATGTTATTTTAGCTCAACTCATTTAATATATATAAACAATAATAAAATAAAATTAACATATATTAAACGGAGCGGTAAGATGCTCTAATCCTACAGGACTCAGATCTATAGGAGTTTCATGGGAAAAATGTTTTTTTAGGACCGTAATTATAGGGTAGTTGGAAAAGTAGGACAATATATTTTCGGGGTTGGAAAAGTAGGACAATATGTTTTCAAGCTTGGAAAAGTAGGACAATATATTTTCAAGCTTGGAAAAGTAGGACAATAACTTTAGAAAAGTAGGAAAAGTAGGACAATAAATTTAGAAAATTAGGAAAAGTAGGACAATAACTTTTGGAAAAGTAGGACAATAACTTTGAAAAATTGGCCTAAATTTACAACTTTTCAAAGTTATTGTCCTACTTTTCCTACGTTTCCAAAGTTATTGTCCTACTTTTCCAAGCCTGAAAACATATTGTCCTACTTTTTCAAGCTTGAAAACATATTGTCCTACTTTTCCAACCTCAAAAACATATTGTCCTTAAATTCCAACTACCCTATAATTACGGTCCTAAAAAAACATTTTTCCCGGAGTTTCATACTCAACAAATCGAGTCAAAATAGTCCTAAAGTAAATCTATTCAAAAAAAAAAAAAACTACCCTTTAAATCCTTTTATTTGATTAAAATTGGTCGGTCCTACAAGCTATAGTTCTTTTTTATGTGAGACTGTATCATATCATTAGACTTGCACTAATTAATAAAAATTTATCACTTTTTAAAAGTGATAAAGTTTTAATAAAAAATTATAATATTTTTGTTAAAAGTGACTATCATTTTTATTAAAATTTATCACTTTTTAAAAGTGATAAAACTTTTTATTAATAAGTGACATGTTTCATGTCATTACACGGTCTCATTTTTTTTTTTCTTTTTAAAGTAGAAGAGTATGTGTTATATGAAAATAGTTTATTGTAAACTTATTATGAAAATGTTTTAAAGCAACAAATATTTGGTCAAGTGCATTAAAATATTTATCAGAAGTATCAAAAGTTGGAGTCGGTAAAATCTATAATAATTATTATATAATATCATTGACTCAAATGTTCGATACATTTGAAAATAATTTTTTATATCCCTCATTAAATATTTGATACTTTAATACTAATTCACGATAAGCTTATTCTTACAAAAATTTTTCTTACCAAAATTATATTCTCTCACCTATATGTATTTTTCACTCGAGAGTTCCAAATTTTCCCTATAAAAGAAAAGCCAAAAGTGATGAAATAAGAGAGAGAAATTGCAAAGGGTCAAACAAAGAATACTGAATTTGTTAGGTATCAAGAGGAATTTTTTCTTTTTAATTAGGAGTTTCAAAATTTGGAGTCAATAAAACTTATAGCAATTATTATATAATATAATTGATTCAATACATTTGAAAAGATTTTTTGATACTCATAATTAAAAGTTTGACTTGACTGATTAATGATAAATTTATTCATAGAAAACTTTGTCTTACCAGAATTATATTCTCTTTCCTATGTGTATTTTTCACTCGAGAGTTCCGAATTTTCCTTGTAAAGGAAAAGCCAAAAGTGATTAAATGAGAGAGAGAAATTTTAAATGGTCAGATAGAGAATACTCATTTTGTTAGGGTATCAAGAGGAATTTTTTTCTTTTTAGTTAGGAGTATAAAAAATTGGAGTTAGTAAAATTTATAACAATTATTATATAATATCATTGACTCAGATGTTCAATACATTTGAAAATATTTTTTGATACTCCTAATTAAATAATTGATACTTTAATACTAATTTATGATAAACTTATTCATACAAAACTTTATTTTACCAGGATTATATTTTCTCTCTTGTATGTATTTTTCATTAGAGAGTTCCAAATTTTCTAAATAAAAGGAAAAGTCAAAAGTGATGAAATAATTTAAAGAAATTGTAAAGTGTCAGATAGAGAATACTCATTTTGTTAGGGTATCAAGAGATTTGTTTTTTAATTAGGAATATAAAAAATTGGAATCAGTAAGATTTATAACAATCATTATATAATATCATTGGCTTAGATATTCAATACATTTGAAAAGTTTTTTTATACTCCTAATTAAATATTTGATGTTTAATATTAATTTATGATAAGCTTATTCATATAAACTTGGTTTTACCAGGATTATATTCTCTCTTATATGTATTTTCACTAGAGTGTTCCAAAGTTTCTAAATAAAAGGAAAAGTCAAAAGTGATGAAATAAGAGAAAGAAATTGTAAAGTGTCAGATAGAGAATACTCATTTTGTTAGGGTATCAAGAGAATTTTTTTTTTCTTTTCAATTAGGAGTATCAAAAAATTAGAGTTAGTAAAATTTATAACAATTATTATATAATATCATTGACTCAGATGTTCAATCCATTTGAAAAGATTTTTCGATACTCCTAATTAAATATTTGATACTTTTATACTAATTTATGATAAGCTTATTCATACAAAACTTTGTTTTACCAGATTTATATTCTCTCTCTTATATGTATTTTTTACTAGAGAGTTCCAAATTTTCTAAATAAAAGGAAGAGTCAAAAGTGATGAAATAAGAGAAAGAAATTGTAAAGGGTCAGATAGAGAATAAAGTAATGAAATAAGAGAAAGAAATTGTAGAGGGTCAGATAAAGAATGCTCATTTTGTTAGGGTATCAAAAGGAATTTTTTTCTTTTTAATTAGGAGTATCAAAATTGAAGTTAGTAAAATTTATAATAATTATTATATAACTAGTATGTATACCTGCAAATTTCGCGGTATAAAATAAAAATTGTATGTATAAGAGAGAAAAATTATACTCCATCCGTCCCGGGGGAACTTGCAAGGGATGGAGGACACACAAAATAAGAAAAATGCATAATTTACTTTACACTTGATCATAAACATGAAATAAAAATTCAAAAACAATAAATAAGTGTATGTTGTAAGGGTAATAGTGTTGAAATATATTTCCATTTTTGGCCTTGCAAGTTCATGTGGGACATCCCGAAAAGGAAAACTTGCAAGTTCTCTGGGACAGAGGGAGTATATTTTTTTTAATTAATAATTTTTTATAATATAACACTAAGATAAACGGTTTTTATTTGATTTATTTAATTTTTCTTGTATAAATCTAACACTATAACACATGCATAACGTATACACAATATTATGTGCTAGATTTTTTATTTTTAGAATTCTAAATAACTTATGATATAAAATAATTTACAGCATATACGACACATACACAATAACCTTAGTACGAACCTGCTAAAAAAATCAAATATAAAAAGATAAATAAACAATTCGAAATTCAGAATATTAAAAACATTCAAAAAAAAAAAAAGAACATTAAAAAGTCGAATAAATAATTCAAACATCAAAACCTTAATTTACGGTGTATACAATTACAACGCATATACAATAACTTTTGAATAAATAAATTATGGTCAATACAATACATACTCAATGTGTAAATAACTTACAATGTAAAGAACCAAATTTGATAATTGTATTGTTGTGTGGGTTTTGATTTAAGGGCTAAATGATATTTATAAAGTTGCGAATTAAAAAATCTTGATTTCTTGAATTTAACATATATGTGTATCAATGATACATATATATATTATATATATATATATATATATATATTCGATAATATAAATCTATACATATATAATTTGAGGCTATCTTATTAACACAATATTTAAAATATGAATTTTCTAACATCTACGTAAGTATGTAAGATTTGAATTATAAAATTTTATTATTATATAAGTATGCTAAAAGAAAATCAAGAACATATCAAAATATATTATTAAAAAAGTCAAGAACATAATATTTTATAATATAAATTTTTATTATTATATAGGTATGTTAAAAGATAGTATTCAAGAATTTATCAAAAATATATTATTAAAATAATAAAAAAACATAATATTTTATAAGATTTATTTTGTTATGATTTCTTGAATTTACATATACATGTATTAATAATTTATATATATATATATATATATATATGTGTGTGTGTGTGTGTGAGTGTGTGTAATCTTGAATCTAACATATATGTGTATCAATGATTTACACATGCACAACGCAAAATAATATTGTGGTACTAAATAAATTAAGTAATTAAAAAATATGTACACGTGCACAACACATACAAAATATTATGCTCTAACTTATGGTTTAAAATAACTTACGGTATGTATGACGAAGACACAATAATTTAATGCGAACCTGTAATTAAAATTGAACATTAAAAATAAACAAACAATATCAGAATATTAAGAACATTAAAAAGACAAATAAACGATTCAAATATCAAAAGTTTAAATCAAATAGAACTACAATTATGATAATTAAACATTACCTTCAAAAGAAAATCATGAAAATTATGTAACAATAGAAATAAAAAATTATTTCACCAAATTATTAGACGTAAATATGAACTTGCGGAAAAAAAAATCAAACATAAAAAGATAAATAAACAATTCGAATATCAAAATACGATAAATAAGAACATCGGAAAAGAAATAAGAAGAAACAAGAGACACATGAAGAAATAAGGTTAAAATATGAGAATAATAATATTTATGAATTGAGATTTATATAAGTTGGAAATTAAGATGAACGGTTTGAGATTAAAACATTAAATATAAGATTTGATATTATGAATATATTTATAAGATTTATATAAGATATATATATTTATAAAATATTAAAATGTAAGGTCAAGATTAAAATATTTAATTATAAGGTCGAGATTAATTCTTTATGCCAGAATTAATGAGAATTGAGGAAATTTGAAATCGAACATTTTGGTTGATTCATATCTTCGTCTTTATATAATAACTAGGATGTATACCCGCGAATTTCGAGGTATGAAACAAAAATACATATATTTAAAGAAAATCAAGAAAAAAAAATATTTATATATATGTGTGTGTATGTGATTTCTTGAATTTAACATATACGTGTATCAATGATTTACACATGCATAACACATACACAATATTGCGGTAAATAAATTAAGTAATTAAAAAATATATACACATGCACAACACATATATAATATTATGCTCTAGAACACAATTTTTTCGAAATTATAAATAACTTACAGTATGTATGACACATACACAATGATTTTAATGCGAATCTGTAATTAAAATTGAATATAAAAAATAAATAAACAATATTAAAATATTAAGAACATGAAAAAAAATATATTATAAAGACAAATAAATTAAGTAATTAAAGAATATGTACACATGCACAACACATACACAATATTATGCTCTAAAATATCTTTTTTTTCTAGAATTATAATTAACTTACTGTATGTATGACGCAGACACATTGATTTTAATGTGAACTTGTAATTAAAATTGAACATAAAAAAATAAATAAATAATATCAGAATATTAAAACATGAAAAAAATATTTAAAAGACAAATAAACAATTCAAACATCAAAATTTTAAATCAAATAGATGCGCAATTGTAGCAATTAAACATTACATCCAAAAGAAAACCACAAAAATTGTGTTGCAATAGAAAAATATTAATTCACCAAATTGTTAGATGTAAAACATGAACCTGCAAGAAGAAAAAAATCGAACATAAAAAGATAAGTAAACAATTAGAATATTATAATACTATAAATAAGAACATTAGAAAAAAAAGAAGAAGAAGAAGAAAGAGACACACTCAAAAATAAGGTTAAATGATAAGAATAATAATTTTTATAGAGTTGAAATTTATAGAAGTATAGAAATTAAGATGAACAGTTGAGATTAAAATAATTAGATGTAGGATTTGATATTATGAATATATTTATGAGATTTATATAAGATATATATATGTATATTTATATATATATATACATATATATATATAGTGTATGGTCAAGATTATAACACTTAGGGTATGTTTGGTTCGTAAGATAAAAATATCTATCCGCCAAAAACATGCATGATTTTGACGGATAAATACTTTTATCTTACGAACCAAATGAGCCCTTAAAATATAAGGTCAAGATTAATTTTTTTTGCCAGAATTAATGAGAATAGAGGAATTTCGAAATCGAGTATTCTGGCTGATTTCATAACTTCATCTTTATATAATAAATATTAAGATATAAAGATATCATTGACTCAGACGTTCAATACATTTGAAAAGATTTTTTGATACTCCTAATTAAATATTTAATATTTTAATACTAATTTTTGATAAGCTTATTTATACAAAATTTTGTTTTACCATAATTATATTCTCTCTCCTATATGTATTTTTCACTAGAGAGTTCCAAATTTTCTAAATAAAAGGAAAATCCAAAAGTGATGAACTAAGAGAGAGAAATTGTAAAGGTCTGATAGAGAATACTCATTTTGTTAGGGTATCAAGAGGAATTTTTTTTTTATCATGAGTATAAAAAATTAAAATTAGTAAAATTTATAACAATTATTATTTAATATTATTGACTCAGATGTTTAATATATTTGAAATGATTTTTTGATACTCCTAATTAAATATTTAATACATTAATATTAATTTATGATAAGCTCATTTATACAAAATTTTGTTTTACCAGAATTATATTCTCTCTTCTATATATATTTTTCACTAGAGTGTTCTAAAATTTCTAAAGGGTCACTTATATATTGGTTCAAAAAAAATTATATTTACAAATTGGTTCAAAATATTTGCACGATAGTTTTTTTTTTTTTTTGTACGAATTTTTTTTTTTTTGCACGGAACCAATATGTAATTTTTGTCAACTTATTAAACCATATTATACTTTTCCCTTTTCTAAATAAAAAGAAATGTCAATAGTGATGAAATAAGATAGAGAAATTATAAAGGGCTAGATAGAGAATACTGATTTTGTTAGGGTATCAAGAGGAATTTTTTTTCAAACGGTGAAATGGGGCGCTCATGTTAGCCGGCTTGTTGTTGCGCCGCTGTAATACGGCGTGAGCTGTTAAAAAAATATCCGACATTGCTGATGTCAACAAATACTAAATTTGATGAAAATTGAAAAAAAATTTTGATGAAAATTGAGAAAAAGAAAAAGAAAAAGAATAAAAGAATTTTGCGAGTCTCGTGAAACTTCTTTTAAAAAAAATCTTAAAAAAACAAAAAAGGATATGTAACTTTAAAAAAAAGTATTATTCCCATTTCTTTTAATAAAATCAAAATTAATTAACAATTCTAAATATAATTAACGTCGGAAATTTTTTAAGTAATAAATTGTTTTAAGTTTATATTCAAAAAATATTCCAATAAATTTTAATACGAAGTAAATATAATGTATAATTAAAAAATTGCAGGCTTCCTTATCTAGCCAAATTTAAACAAAAATTTTATTTTATTTTTTTAACAAAAATTTTATTTTGATGTCATCAAAGGAACGTGGCGTGTTTAGATGATCGGTGTCCTTTTAGAATTTGGACACGATCATTAGCATTAGAAAAAAATATATAATGTTTTTCAATTCAAATATTAATTCTCAATTACTAATACACAAATTCTATGACATAATAAAATTTGACTCTCAATTACATTGTAAATTCATTAAAATAGGAAGGCAGTGATATTCACGGATATTATGACTTGTTTAATCAATTTTGTTGATTTCATTCCATTATTTTAAAGAAATTATAGTTGTCACAATCAGCATAAGTTCTAAAAAAGAATCATTTATATGTAAATCTTTTGTAAATTAATTTTATGTATAATTTAAAAAATAATTAATACTTTTAGAATGATTTGGATTATTAATTTATTAAAAGTCAATATTGTATGACACCGTCTCATATAATGAGACTTGCACTTATTAATAAAAAAATTATTACTTTTAGAAATAATAAAATTTTAAGAAAAATGATATTTTTTGTTAAGTCTTAGTTTAACAAAATGAGTATTCTCTATGTGACCATTTACAATTTCTTTCTCTTATTTCATCATTTTTTTTTCTATTCCTTTTATGAGGAAAATTTGGAATTCTCGAGTGGAAAATACATTAGGAGAGAATATAATTCTAGTAAGACAAAATTTTGTGTGAAATTATTATTAAAGTATCAAATATTTAATTAGAAGTATTGAAATTTTTTTCAAATGTATTGAACATCTGAATCAATGACATTATGTAATAATTGTTATGAATTTTACTGACTTCAATTTTTTATACTCCTAATTTAAAAAAAAAAATCTTCTTGATACCATAACAAAATGAGTATTCTCTATATGATCCTTTACAATTTCTCTCTCATATTTCATCACTTTTGACTTTTCCTTTTATAAGGAAAATTTGGAACTCTCGAGTAAAAATACATACATGTCTCTATTATGTACTCGTAACTTCATGAAAAATTATATGATAAGAGAAACACTTGCGCAAATTCTATCGTAGAATTAAAAAAAAAAAAAAACAGGTCAGCGACAATCTCGCGGGTCATCACTATCAACTCCCGCCTTAGCATATCATGCCAACAGTATGTAGGTTGTTGGCATTTTGTCTCTTTAAAGGTATTCAAGTAATATATATTTAAAAAATTCAAGTAATATTATAATATATATTCAAAAATTCGCACTCATATATGTTATTGTATATACACATGTGTGGGTCAACTTGAGAATACTCAAGAAAATGTTTTTGTCAAAAGTGACTATCATTTTTTTAAAATAATAATTTTTTATTAATAAATGACAGATATCATATCATGAGACTGTCTCATATAGATTTTATTTATTTATTAAATTGAGTAACTCAAAAGATGTGATATATAATAATAATAATAATGCGATTCATAAAATAATAAATAATATTTTACTATAATGATGAAACATACATAATAGTATTGTTGTTCAATATGAAAACTATTGGTTTTCCGCTAAAACTACATTACCAAATTGGTTTAAAAGTGGTCATATTTTTGTTAAAAAAAAATTCGCTTTTTCTTTAAAAATATTATCACATTTTTTTGCATGTCTAATGTAATGAGATAGTCTAATACATTTTTTTTTCATTATTTATATATGTATAAGATTTGTTATTCGTCCATAAAATAGAACTCTCTAGAATTATAAAATTACACTAGAAAATTTTATAAATCATTCAAATATTATAGAACTATCCAGAATTTTGGAGAATTTTATGAATCATTCAAATATGTATAGTATGCATTTGAGATATAGACCGAATTTTAATTTTGACTAGCCCAATTTAGGATATGGACTGGTCAAAATTAATTTTGAAATTAAGGCCCAATTAATGGTGCATGTGATGCATCCAAGTGCACCAAAACACACACACACACACTATATATATATATATATGTGTGTGTGTGTGTGTATATATATAGTGTGTGCGTGTATTATATGGGTGCTACTAACATACCACAAATTCCTCTAAACATACCGCAATCACTATACATACCCCATTTAAAATGAAAATTTAATCTAAAATACTAAACATACCTCATATTTTACTGTAATACCCTTTTCCATTTTTGACTAAGTCTTCACCTAATATATATATATATGTATATATAAACACGTTCTTCCTCTCCTCTCCCTCAATAACCACTCTCTTCTCTTCTCATCCTTCATGTTCACGTATATATGTTCTCTCTGTCAGGTAAATATCTTTTTTGTTCTTTGCTAAGTGCCTATCAAATTGCAATTCATATTTAAGTAAAGTGGGCATGTCGAAATAATCGAGCAAATAGAATTTTGAATTTAGATTAGCTACTCATATCAGAGGCTTCTTTAAATTCAGAAAATTAATTAAACAAAATGGAAATCAAGAGATTAAATGAATGAGTAAAAAGAGAAAAAGAAAAAATTGTGAATGAGACGTGGCAGTTGCTAGCGGCTTGAGAACGGATCTTTCCTCATAGATATTGGCGATGGAGATGAGGTTACATGGCCAAAGCTTCGAACAGCCATGCCACCGATCTGAAATGGCGAGATTTTTGACTCAATCAAATTGATTTTGAATTTTGGGTGCATCTGTGCACCCAAGAGCCAAGACACACTCTTTTTTTTAATAGTTTTGAATATTTAATCTCTATCACACGATTGTGAGATGAAAAACTTAATCAAAAATGGAAAAGTGTATTACAATAAAATATGAGGTATGTTTAGTATTTTTAATTAAATTTTCATTTTAAATGTGGTATGTTTAGAGTAATTTGGGGTATATATAGTCGCACTCGTATTATATATATCGTTCATTTAAATAATAAGTTAGTATAACTATAAAAATTGATGTTTGTAAGAAATCTAAAAAAATACATTAATAAAAATATTAATATTTTCTATTAAAAATATAAAAAAAATACTTTAATCCATCATGTGCAATGGTGGCTAAATTTGCTAGTATGATGTAATCGCAAAATTAAAAAAGTCTAATATCAAACAACAAATTTTAAAAGAATATGATGTAACTGAACAAACAAGAACATATCATAATATTTATACAGGGCAAAGTATTATGTGAACCATATGCACAGTAAATTTTATGGTGAATAACAATATATTCTAAGTATTTTGAGATTTAATTATTTTTGAAATAAATGACATAAAATATGTATATGAACTAATACGACAATGTATATGAACTAACACCACACTTTATACGAATTAACACCACATGTAGTATGTCATAGTGAATGAACTAAAATCATATTGTGTATGAATTAATACCACACTGTATCTGAATTAACACTAAGCTGTATATGAACTAACACTACATACCGAAATGTGTGTTATTGCGTGAAATGAAATATGTTGTTCACGAAATTATTAGCTTGAGTAAGTCCATGTGCATCAGGTGTGTATCATTCAATTTAATTGTATTTTAAAAAAGTTCTTTTATTATTACTAAAAAGTTACTTTTGTTTATATTGAAAAGTCAACTCTTGATAAATAGTATCAGTGGTGACTTTGCAAGATACTTTGATGATACAAAACTAAATCATAATTTGTATAGGAACCCTAACAAGAATTATATTTTTTTCTAAACTAAATTCAAACTATCTTTTTCTATAATGATTCGGACATACCTAATAAAAAAAAGAACATGTGAAATCATCATTCCTTACTTAATAGATACGACGACAGAGTTATTATAAAATAAGTTCGGACAATTCTCATTTGGTAGCCAACTATCGAGCCATTATTGGTATTGGCTCGCCGAATACAACTTGATGTAGTAGGTAGAGATATTATGTGAAATTAGGCTGATGTAAACATTCCTTTTGTCTGGCATCACCTTCCAAACTACGAATGAAAATTATTCCAGTATTTGTGGTACCAATCAAATAATATGACGTATTTCCTTTGTCACTTTTCCAACTGTGAATCACAAACATTCACGTTTTTTGCAGATAACCAAATCATAATATGACGTACTCAGTTAGATATTTTCCAATTTGATATTTAATTTTAAATTTTACTTGGTTATGTTTGACTGTAGTGGCTTACACCTCGTGTATGTCTTTTTACGACAAAAAAAATATTATTTTTTGAATATTTTTTAGGATGATTGATTTTAATTTTTAAAGTATTTGTAATTTGATCTTCAAAATCTGTAAATGGGAATTTGATGATCTTGACGTATAGTGATTATGTAAATTTTATTTTTAATTTGGTAAGCACAGATTTAACTTTAAATTGAATCAATGTGGATGGTTGAAAGATGTTGGTTTCAAATGACTCTAATGCACATGTATGAGGTATAAATAATATTTTTAGAAAATCATGTGCAATCAGAAAGGCACCTTCCTTTTTTGGATAGGATTGATTTTATATGTTGTATCCAAAATTGATGTGTGCAGATGGATCCTGGAATTTTTGTGCTATGATCATAAGATTTCAAGTCCTGAAGTTTATTTTACAAAATTATTTTCTTTTTAATTTTACAAAACTAATGTGTGATTTGAGGAATCTTCAATATGAAAATATATAATGTTATTCTTTTGAACAATGAAGGTTTGCACAATTTATTAAATCATTTGTAGCTAGGATTATATTTCTGTGTGGAAATGCTACAAGGATTTGGTTAGTGTACTTAGTATTATTTAGTTTTAGGGATTATGCTAAGAATCACATTTCCACTTGAATTGTCCTAGCATTGGACAGAGCATAAGTTGGGAGTGATTCTTGGAGTGGAGCATAATTATATTTTAGTCCTTTAAGGTTACATAGTTGATGATGTTATGAAGTGTTATATTTGTGCAGTTTGTTGGAGTTTGTTACATGTAAAAAAAGGTGTACTTTGCATAGTGTGCTAGAGCTTGGTGGAGCTTGATTTACCAAGCATTTCACGAAGAGTTGTAATTTTTGTTTTTTAGAGTTTTTAACATGTATAAATGATTGATGTAAATTGACGTGCGTGATATCTGTGTTGATTTGTTAGTTTTGTGATGTTTTTGGTCTATTTTATTATGTTTATTTTCATTCTTGTAAAATAAACAAGTTATTGGCTCTAAGCCAAGTGGGAGATTGTTAGTATATATGTCATAGAGACAATCATTATGAAGACATTATATTTGATCATATTCAGTCATTTATGTATTATTGATTTGATCAATAATATTTGACATTATACTTATAGAATATTATGTTTGATTGTTTGCATATATTCATATATGTGTTCCCATTAACTAATATTATCATTAGAGTTGGAAAATGAGTCGGCCTGGCCTGGACCGGCCCACCGGGCCAAATCATATTCACGGGTCAGACCATTTTTCGATTGGGCTTGTAAAAATTTAGCCCGACTCGGCCAAAATATTGGATAGGCCAGACTGGCCCATCGAGCTTTGCGTGAATTGTCAACTCTCTCACTATAAAGATGGCAATCGAGGCGATGGGGGTCAACCCATCGACCCAAGTCATATTCACGGGCCGAATCGAGCCGACTCATTTTTCAACCGGGCCTATAAAAATTGGCCTCAGCACAATCCAAATATCGGGTAGGCCGGGCCGATCATCAAGCTAGGCCAAAATTGCCAACTCTAATTATCATTGAGATGCGAGACTTAGATGACTATGATATAGTTCTTAAAGTAGCGTCAATCAATGATAATCGAGAATGGAAAATCGGTGGTGCGTTTGAAATTGGTGTGTGATCTGCATCATACCTTAGAGGGTGTAGTAGTTCTTACAATTACGAGATACTAGATATCTCATGATGGATGCACAAATACTTTGAAGAGTATTGACATACTAATTGAGAAACTATTTGATGTATTCTATTTGCGTGTATATGGGTGTATCAGTTTGTGGAGTAGTGTAATAGTCCTTTAAATTGAGGTCGATGCACACGACATGTGCGGAATGATGGGCTTTGAACATGACCTACGCTTGCACTCTGAATGAGAAAGATATGGCATGTGTTGGGCACATCACGAAGTACATGTGTGTGACAATTGAACTAAGATATGATTCATTCCTCAAATAGATTTTGAGAGAATACTCGTCTACTTATAACTAATAGGATCATTAGTCATTGGCCAATGTACGTCGTATTCGCAATAGTATTCAAATGTGATAATATGATCAATTAGTAGAACGAGATAACGTGATTCAAATGTACGTGTCTACGGGAGTATCAGTTTGTGGAGTAGTGTAATAGTCCTTTAACTTGAGGTCAATACACACGACATGTGCGGAGTGATGGGCTTTGAACAGATCTACGTTTGCACTCTGAACGAGGAAGATATGGCATGTGTTGGTCATGTGATGCAGTCATGTGATTGAACTGAGCAATCTATTGACAATGTCTTTCTAGCAGGTGATCGACTTCCCGATCATTCTCGCTTCAGAGGATGGCAAGCGTTAAGCAGTAGTGAAACTCCTTCGAGAGGTCTGGATCTTCCCACTTTGTGAGGTTGTTGGTCCCGAAATGAGTCTGAATCAGTGTATGAGGGTAATACACTGATACTAATTTTTTCTTTTCAGGAATAACTCCTTAGAACTCAGTCAGCTTAAACTGACGATGATCACTAGGATTGAAGTCGCTGGAACTAACAGCCCAGGAACCAAATACGCCGAGTCATGAATTCGTGCTCTGATTGAGCCAATGTGCACGACAATCTCCTTCCTTTCTAAGGAATTCAACCCCTGGGTGGTTTAACAAGTCTCAGTCCTTCCCACCTCACCAACTCACAACTTTGAGTGGTTTAGCTTTCAACTTTCCAACTATGGTGTGATAATCCTTACAATCATAACGATGCTAAGGATGAATTATCACGTTAAGCTAAATACAGAAAGATTCTCTAACAACACTAGGAAAATTTAAATTGCAGAGTGTTGTTTGCTTGAATACTTTGAGTGTTGCTCCCAAAGACAGGTTTATAGAATAAACACCTAACCAAGTCTAGAGGGTGGGTTGAATAGACTTGGTGGTATTTAAAACCTTTTCTATTTTGACATTTTTCAAAAATCAGCAGACTTCCAAGAGGTCATCTGGTTTTAATAAAACAGTGCGCTGGTGAGTTTTTAAGTGAGGAAATGTTTTGTTTTGAAAATCCCTTAGATCGATTGTGCATAAATAATGAAAGACAGAAAGAAAAGAGCAAAGACACACAATTTATAGTGGTTCAGATATGAATATCCTAATCCACTCTCCACAAACCAACTTGGTGTTGTGGGTCTTTCCACTATCTTTCTTTCTTTCTCACCCACTTTCTTGAAAGTACTACTCTCTACAATCGCGTGATAGATGTATGTATTTTTTTCACTTGTACTCCTTTATATAGGGGTTGATCAACTAGCCGTTAGAGTTGACTAGGAATCAAATCCCTATATAATCGGATTCAATCAATTATAGTGATTGATTGATCCTATTCTTGATTCCCAGAAATCTTCAAAACTCGATCTTCCAATCAATTAAGTTTGTCCCCTTGATTGATTGATCTTCTAATTTGGAAATCTTCTAGCCGTTGTTAATTTGTCTTCTTGAGTGAATCTACATCTTATCGAACAGTCTTCTGGTAGACAAGATGACCTCAGCTGACCTTCAACTTCAGCTAGTATACCAGACCTCCTCTGGTATGAGAGACATTTTCTGGTGTGGAAGACCTCGTCTGGTAGGCTGACCCCAGCTGACATTGGTACTTCAGCTGGTATGTGGACCTCAGCTGGTATCCAGGTCTTCTATTGATCCTTATCTTATTTGCAACTAGCTCTTCAGCTGGTCTTTGTCTTCAATTGGTATCAAACTCTTCTGAAGCTTCCTCTTGAGACTTTATCTTGTGTCAGCTACCAATGTCTTCTGTCTTTCTTGAATGTGCCAAGTTCTCGAGAACCTTAGTTGATCTTCCTTTCTATGAACGATCTGGGATTTTCAAGGCAGTAGGGTATGTTCCCCCTTACAAAGATACCTACTTAATCCTAGACTATTCATCAGCTGATTAACAGGTTCAGTCGGTCCTATTACATACTGAGTGGTTTATCATATCATCAAAACACTAAACAGATGATATTAAAACCAACTCAGCTGATATCAACTGATAAACATTTTATATAATCAAGTAATACGACAGAAAATAAGATCTTTATGTAAGATCCCTTATACGGAATATAAAGGCAGCTGACAACTAGAAGTTGTCTCAGAATGTAAACATTTCATTAAGAAGAGAAAAGATTACAAGTACAAGCAGTTACCTATTCCTTAGCTAGACTATTACAAGAGGGTCTTTCTTTCCTCTGCTGGTATTTGCATCTAATCCATGAACTTCTTCTCAATGCGCTTCAGAGCTTGCGGAGACATGTCAGGCAAAGTGCAGAAGAAGCGCCCCACCATATCAGCCTAGGTCTTCTGAATGAGCTTCCAGTCAGGCTTTCCTCTGGCATCAGCTGGCATAACAAAGTACTCCAGCTCGGGCAGCTCTAGAAGGGCATGCCAGTTGACCATCACGCCTGAGATGAACTTGAAGAATTCTAGGAAGCTCCTCCTAAGCCAGATTCTGAATTCTTCATTCGCTCCCTTTCACCTTTGATAAGATCCCGCAGAATGTAGAACTGAATGAATCCTTGTATCTTGATCTGCCTCCACAAGATGATCTGCTCTTCTGACAAGTGCGGGATGAACATCTCAATTGGTCCGTCAACCAGAGGATCATTCGGATCAGGGACGAAGGTTGAGGTCTTCTGCCTTTTGCTCTGATGCACCTGTTTTCATTCTTTCTTGAATCTCTTGAGGTATGACCTGTTCAGTTGATCATTCATCTCTCTTTCATGGCGCTTATTCTTCTCCTCAGGTGTTTCATGCACTCCTTTCATCTGCAGTTCCTTTGCTGTCCGCAGATCAAGGTCTTCATGCAGTTTTTTCCTCTTTTGTTCTCTGCTTTCTTCAAGCCCTTCTTCCCTTTGAAGGGTTTCAGCCAATTTGAGGGACTTCATCTCCAGAGCACACTTCCTCGCCTCGTCTCTGTCATTGATGTATTCCTCAATGTTTTGGACCCTTGCTGCCATCATAGCCTAGTTGTTCAACACCATTTCCTTCAAGGCAGCAACCTCAGCTTTGAGAGAAGCAATCTCAGTTGAGTTCTCATCTTCTCCCTTTTTAATATCATCAATTGCGGAGGCAGATGGAAGACAAGAAGGGATCTTGGCAAGCTCAGTTCTAAGTTCCTCTTGACCCTTCTGACGTAGTTCAGACTCCTTGGCCAGTTCCTCTTTCAGTTGAGTGACCTCAGTCATATGCGCAGCTAAGACAGTTTTGGCCTTCTGGAGGTATTCACTGCCAATCCTCTCAAACTCCTGCTGAATGAAGACAAACTCAGTTTTGGCAGAGCATAAGCTCTCTTCCAACTTTCCAAGAAGCTGAGTCCTCTGGTCCCACACGGACTGATGTACACAATTCTCAATCAAGGAGGGGGCCAAGGTTTTGGCGGAGTTGAGAGTAGCCCGCACCATCGTGATCTGCTCATCATAAGTTTTGCATACGCAGCAATAGATCATGGGTTACCTCAGTCTCCTCGCGGAGATCAAAATCAGCGGATGGAGCTTCGAACTGCACTTCAACCGTCTCAGGGCAATCTAGTGCAATCCCACCTACAAGCAGCACTGCCCTTGCAACTTTCCTCAAACCTTTCAAGAGTAGTCAACTTAGAAGGGCTCTGAACTCCCAGAGCAGCCTTTAGAGTGTTCTCCCACTCAGTGAAGTTGGTCTCACCCATCTCTTCAATGAGATTTAAGAAGAGGGCGACTGGGCCTTCCCTTACTCGTCCCCAGACGAGCTCCTCAGCCAAAAAGTCAGTGTGGGCTTGGTGGTTGAGGAGTTCTGGGATGTAGTGGGTGATGTGGCATAGGGCAGAAACTGTCATCCCCCTCTCTATCTTGCCTTTTGGGTGAAAATTAGTGAAGTATGGGTCCATACTAAAGTTTTCCATCATCGGAATCTTAGCTTCCCTACTGCTGCTGACTCCGAACTTATCTATCAAATTCTTGGCATACTTAGCTTGACTAATAAGGGTTCCATGGGGCATCTGCTTCACATGCAACCCGAGGAAATAGGTCATCTCCCCCATCATTGACATCTTGAACTGATTGGTCATCAGCTTGCTGAAATGATCACACATCTACTTGTTGGGGGAGCCAAAGATTATATTATCGACGTATATCTGCATAAGAAGGATATCATCTACATCTTCTTTCCGAAACAAGGTCTTATCAATCTCCCCTTTGCTGAAGCCACTGCTCAGTAGAAACTGGGAAAGGGTATCATACCATACTCTGGGTTCCTTCTTTAAACCATATAAAGCCTTTTGCAACCTATAAACCTTGTCTCCAACCTCGAATCCTGGGGGCTGCTCCACATACACCTCTTCTGAGAATTCTATTCAAGAATGCTGACTTGACATCTAACTGATAAACTTTGAACCCTTCGAAAATAACATATGCAAGAAATAGTCCTAAGAGTTGTTCAGTTCTGTTAAGGAAATTTAATGAGTGTTCGTCAGTCACATTGAGAAGACTGTTCGCCTCTTTGTATTTTGAAAGAGTTGTTCGCCTTTTACCTATTTTAAACTAGTTGTTCTCCTATTGCTACTTCGGAACTAGTTGTTCGCCAAAAGTAATAATTTAAGTCATTTCTAGAGAAATGTCTCAGCCACGTGCAACATCTCAAGGCCAATTTAATCATCAACATGTTTAGAGGACTTCAATACCTGAACAGAAGACAGGAG
Source organism: Prunella vulgaris (assembly GCA_026898435.1). Lineage (NCBI taxonomy): Eukaryota > Viridiplantae > Streptophyta > Magnoliopsida > Lamiales > Lamiaceae > Prunella > Prunella vulgaris. Next base: position 169,938 of record JAPKLY010000288.1, on the reverse strand, counting down.
CCCAGAAGGCTGGGAAAGATAAACAGCCCACTGAGTATACTGAGATGCAAACTACAAGAGCTACTCAAGAATATATGCAAGGAATACCAGAGTTACTCCCTTTCTTACAAAATCCTGAGGATGTAACTCAGACAATGACAATATTGCAAGCCCTGCAACAGCAACAACAGAGATTAATTGGACCATCTGAAGCACAACAAGAGCCAGGACTGGTACTAGAACAGATAATCCCACAAGAACTTAATAATGAAGCTGATACTGAACAAGCAAGAAGATGTGAAGAAAAAGTTAAACAAAAAGTAACAGATCGATTAGGTCCACGTGTCAGACGAACATGGAGTGTTGCTGACGAATCTAGTCATAGCACTCAGTAAAAAAGTCATGAGCAGTGAGGTAATCAGTCCCACGGGTTACCCGTGTTGACTTCTCGCCCTCTAGTGAATGCACAAGTTGCGGATACAGAAAACAAACTATCAGTACGCGATTGTTTACATCGGTCAGCATTAGATAGGTTGGACCCACAAGGGGCATAGAGTATTTCCCAAACATCGGTGAAGTCTCATCAGAGTGACGAATTGCCTGAACCTGCTCGTTCTAAATGAGTAGAGCCGGAACAACCTCCCAAGACTGGGACTTCAGATGAAATTCTATTGTCTATGAAGAAAATGATCAAGGATTTACAAGCCAAGATGTCTTTATGACCAGAAAGTGATTCAAGCCCATTTATACCTATGCCTGCCATATCTCCATTAATTCTTTTTGCACCGATCTTGCCAAAGATTCAATATCCTTCTAACAACCTTTACAAAGGGGTCTCTGATCCAAAGGTGCATATCACAAAGTATACCGATTACATGATCTCAATGGGGGCATCTGATGCCACACAGTGTAGAAACTTCCCTCTTACTCTTAGCGATCATGCTCATCGGTGGTTTTCATCAATTGCACTTGCTTCAATAACATCTTTTTCTCAATTGAGCCGGGAGTTTTTATCTCATTTCTCTGGGTTGGCATCTTACTTGACTCAAAAACACCGACTTACGAATTTGGTTCAAGAAGTCGAGGAATTTGATCAGCAATTTCTCGAAAGATTCGACAAGATCCTACTTGAAGATGAACTAGTTAGCGAAGATACCAAGGTTATAGCCGCAATGGCGGGGTTAAAATAAGGATCAAATTTGTGGAAGGAAATGCATCTTGCATGTCCAAAGACATATGCTGAATTCAGAAACAAGGCTGGAATATATGTCACAATGGAAGAGACATTGAAGAAAATTCTTGGGGAGACCAAGGAAGTAAAGAAACCTGGAAAGAAAGGTGGAACAGAGTATAGGGCTCCAAGGAATTTAAAGTCCTTTGCGGACGAAGATGAATATAAAGACAAACTGAATCAGGTTTTGACTGTGTCTGTTGAGAAAGTATACAACACAATTAATGGGAAAGGTTTACTGCCGGCCCCACGAAGGATCAGGCAGAAACGAAGCAAGATAAATCTGAATAGATATTGTGCTTATCACCAAACAATTGGACACTTCACGAGCAAATGCAGGGATTTGTTAAGGAAACTTTGAAGGTTTTATGAGGAAGGAAAGTTATCATAGTTCGTGAAAAAGATACCAGGTAGGAGGCAGCGAGCACCTGAAGTAGATGAGTCTAATGATATGAGATAGTCTCACAAAAAATTAACTCATAATGATATTATATTATAATTGTTATAGATTTTATTGACCTCAATTTTTTATACTCCTGATGAATATTTTGATACACTTGACCAAATATTTGATACTTTGAAACAGTTTCATGATAATCTTATTATGAACTATTTTTATATAAAACATACTCATACAATAATTGTTGTTATAAAGTGTTATTTTTAGCTCAGTCCATTAAATATATATTAACAACGATAAAATTAAACTAAAATATATCAAATAGACTGGTAAGATGGCTCTAATCCTACAGGACTTAGATCTATAAAATTTCATGTTCAACGAATCAAGTCAAAATGATCCTAGTTTAAATGTGTTCAGAAAATACTCTAAAATCCTTTTATTCGATTTAAACAGGTCGGTCCTACGAATACTAATTCCTTTTATCATCTTTATTAGAATTATATTCTCTCTCCTATATGGATTTATCACCCTGAGAGTTCCAAGTGTTTCTGGTAAAAAGAAAATTCAAGAGTGATAAAGTAAGAGAGAGAAATTGCAAGGGGTCAAATTGAGAATACACAAGAGTATATTTTGTCAAAAAATGACTATTATTCATTAAAAAAATTATCACTTTTTAAAAATAATAATTTTTTACTTTTAAGTGATAGATCTCATGCCTCATGCCACAAGACTGTCTCATATAAAAAAATTTCATTTATTAAATCGAATAAACTCAAATGATGTTATATATATTAATAATATGGTACAAAAAAATAATAAATAATATTTGACTATAATGATAAAACATATACTCTATGTTTCAAAGTTTCCCATTTATTATTTGTAGGAAGATTTAAGGAATAATATATATATATATATATATATATATATATATATATATATATATATAATATATCGTATTACGCACTCGTAATTTTAAGGAGAATTATATGATAATTTTTGTCATAAATATGTTATGTAAAAAAGGTTACACACACCCAATAATTTGTGAGTAAGTCCATGTGCAACATGTGTACCATTCAATTTGAGTGTATTTAAAAAAAAAAATTCTTTTATTATTACTAAAAAGTTACTTTTATTTATATTGAAAAGTGAACTCTCGCTAAATAGTATTTGAGTGACTTTCCAAGATACATTGATGCATATAGGACTAAATCATAATTTTTATAAAAACCCTAACAAGAATTATATATTTTTTGAACTAAACTCAAACTATTTTTTTCTATAATGATTCGGAAAACCTAATACCAAAAAAAAACATGTGAAATCATTGTTAATTATTTAATAGATACGATGATAGAGTTATTTTAAAATAAGTTCGGACAGTTCTCATTTGGTAGCCAGCTATCGAGCCATTATTAGGTATTGTCTCATATACAACTTGATATAGTATGTAGAGATATGATGTCAAATTAGGCTGATGTAAAACATGCATTTTGTCCGGCGTCACCTTCCAAACTACGAATGAAAACTATTCCAGAATTTGTGGTACCAATCAAATAATACGACGTATTATCTTTGTCACTTTTCCAACTGCGAATCACAAACTTTCAGGTTTTTGCAGATAGTAAACCTAATCAAATCATAATGTGACGTACTCAGTAAGATATTTTCCAATTTAACATTTCTATTTTAATATTTGGTCATGTCTGGCTGTAGTAGGCTTATACCTCTACAAAATAATATGTTATTCATATATTTTTAGGATGTACGATTTGAATTTTTAAAGTATTGTAATTTAATCTTCAAAATCTATGAATGGGAATTTAATCTTCATATATTCTTAGCAACTTTTGTAGCCAATATACACTTTTAGCCAAGGGTGTGGGTGTTAAATAGCATCTGCATTTAATTTTCTCTATGGCCTATGTTAAATGCACCTACTTTTGTTGGGATGAAGACTCCCCCTATATATGAAGGTCCTGTGCAGGAGGTGAGCCATCAAATCACACAAACTCATGCATGTGTGTGCGTGTGTGTGCCTGCGTGTGACGGTTCCCCCATGCAAATGAGGGGATCCAGATGCCTTTTGTTAGCGGTACACACAAGTTGTGTACACATTTTAAAAGATTAGTACACTCATTTTTAAATATCATTTTTACTCCTTTAATCTTTTTTTCCCTCCTGCTCTACCTACTACGGCTGCACACACGTGCCCACCCTCCTTCCTCTCCCCCCTTCCATGGCTGCACATGCAGCAACTCACTTTTTTTTTCTTTTCTTGCCAAAGTTCATATTCCATCCTCACCACAGTTTCACCCCACCAATTTTCTTTCTCCTCTCTTTTTCTATCTTCTACTCCATTCTCCACTCTCTCTGTATTAAGTATTTGTTTTCACAACTAATCTATTTATTTTTTCTTTTCTCTCATGTTGTTCCCTAAAGAAGACTTTGAGTCTTCTTATTTTGAAAAGTCAGCTGACTATAAAATCAGTTGAGTGCGCAGTGATCTTAGTGTGCGGAAACGTTGTTTAGTTAAATCATTTTTAAGAAAACCTTTCGATTAGTGCAGTGAGTAAGATCAAATAAACAAAGCAAGTAAAAGACACAAGATTTATAGTGGTTCGGACCAACTGTCCTACATCCACTCTCCTCAGTCCAACTTGGACTTAAGGGACTGTCTACTCACTTACTTCATTCCTTACAACTTTCGAGTGAAAACTCTCTTACAACTTGTTAGTGCAAAGACTGCAACTAGCTAACTGGCTTCTACAAAGCCTTACAAAGGATTGATAAATATGAAATAAGTGGTGAGTACAGAGAGACAATTTGTGCAGCGTTTCTGCAGATTTAAACGAGTGTGTAACATATGAAATCTTCTCTGGTACTCATATTTATAGGTGTCAATTACTAGTTGTTAGAGTTGACCAGGATTTCAAATCCCTATAAATATGTAATCAATCAATCAAAGTGATTGACTGATTCTTGATCTCCAGGTTGATATCTTTCCATCTTGGCTTGATCTTCAATCTGATTGACTTGATTGATTGCCTATGATTCTGGAAATCTTCCTGCCGTTGCTGTGATCTTGTCCTCTTGACATAATTGACTTTCTGTGAATAGATCTTCTATGCAACAACTTCAGACGACCTCAGCTGTTGCTGCTGGTCCTCGTCTGATATGTTCAGGACTCAACTGGTATGTTGAGCATAGTTGTCCTAAACATATCTCAGCTGATCCGGATGGTCCTCAGCTGATTTGACCTCGTCTAATTTCTGCACCTCAGCTGATCTGACATCAGCTGAGTTCCACCTCAGCTGACCATCCGCAACTGACCGTCCTCGTCTGATCCGATCTGACCCCATCTGACTTCCCAAGGTCAGATGGTTTTAATGTCATCAAAACATAAGGGATTTCCCAACAATTTCCCCCTTTTTGATGATATTAAAACCCAAGAAAGTTTGATCTTCCCCCAATCAGCTGGCTTTCCTAATCTCATCTGATGTTTCCCCTTACACAAATCTCAGCTGTTTTTCCACATAAGTGTAGGTCTTCCCCCTTAATTGGGTAGATGTTTGAGTTTGGATCTATTCATCACACTCAACTCATCTGATTTGATCATCTTCTCATCTTATATCAGCTTTTTATCCTATCTCCTAAGATGGTGTGTACCTGAAAATGATATCAGGCAATAGGTACCCTACTGGGTCTTGGAGGGTCAGGAGGCAGTTCTTTAGGAATCCATAGGAATAGGTCATCCTTATGAGGCTTTAGAGACCTTATCCATCTCCTATATTTATCAACAAAGACAATCTCCTTTAGAGGGTTTCTCTTAGGAGGATGCCTTTGAACACTAGGTCTGGTGGTCTGATTATAAGGGCAAGTCCTACTGGATCCTTTGAATGACTCATAGACAACAACCTTAGCTGACTTTGCAGGTTTGGGTGGTACTTTAAATGTAATCGAGGGTGGAGAAGGGTTCTGCTTGGACTTGCCCTTCTGGGATGGTCCAGGACGATCTCTCCTCATCTGATTCTTCCTTTTTCCCTTATTATCAGCTCCCTAAACTTGTGCATTTTTCTTCCCTTTAGAGGACTTAGGGAAGCCAACACCTCTTTTGTCATGCTCTTGTTGAGAGGAAACAGCTATAGATGACATTGCATTATGTGCATTGGTCAACTATTCCAATTTCAACTTGAGTTGATCCTCATTTTCTTTGGTTTGTGTATGCTCCTTGAAGAGTTCATCGAACTTAGCTATTAATAGCTTGTGTTCCTCTTCCAACCCTAGATTTTCAGCCAGTAGCGTAGCTACCAACTGTTCTTGTTCCTCACATTTGACTCTTAAGTCTTCTGACTCTTGAGTCTGTGAAGAAGTGAATTCAGCTGATAGTTCAGCAAACTGACCTTTCTTGAGGGTTAGCTGAGAGACTTCAGCTTTTAGCCTTGAGTTCTTCTCTTCTAGTTTAGCACAGACACTTAGAGAGGATTGGAGATCTGAGAGCAGCTTTTGCATCTCAGACTCCAGAGAATGGGTAGAAGAGCAAGATGAGCTAACAGAGGGGGTTTCAGTTTCTACCTCTTATCTATATGCCATGAGGCAAAAGTCCTCTGATGGTGAATCAGCAGCGGAGATGTATTCCTCAAAATCTTGAATAATCTTGTTCATCTCCTCTTCAAAATTCACACAAAAGTTGTAAGACATGATTCCTGCAAAATGTGTTAGGAGAAATAACACACAAGGATTTGAAAAAGGATTTGGATCTGCCCTGGTGACCTCCTAAAACTTCTCAGGATGTGGTCTTTAGGACACACAGCTCTGATACCACTTGTTGGTCCCTAAAGAAGACTTTGACTCTTCTTATTTTGAAAAGTCAGCTGACTATAAAATCAACTGAGTGTGCAGTGATCTTAGTGTGCGGAAACATTTTTTAGTTAAATCCTTTTTAAGAAAACCTTTTCGATTAGTGCAGTGAGTAAGAGCAAATAAATAAAGCAAGTAAAAGACACAAGATTTATAGTGGTTCGGACCAACTGTCCTACATCCAATCTCCTCAATCGAACTTGGACTTGAGGGGCTATCTACTCACTTACTTCCTTCCTTACAACTTTCGAGAGAAAATTCTCTTACAACTTGTTAGTGCAAAGACTGCAACTAACTAACTGACTTCTACAAAGCCTTACAAAGGATTGATAAATATGAAATAAGTGGTGAGGACAAAGAGACAATTTGTGCAGCGTTTCTGCAGATTTAAACTATTGTGACATATGAAATCTTCTCTGGTACTCATATTTATAGGTGTCAAATACTAGCCATTAGAGTTGACTAGGATTTGAAATCTCTATAAATATGTAATCAATCAATCAAAGTGATTGATTGATTCTTGATCTCCAGGATGATATATTTTCATCTTGGCTTGATCTTCAATCTGATTGACTTGATTGTGTCACGCCCCATTTTTCAAAAGTTCTATTTTTAATTTAAAGAATTTGAAAGAAAAATTTTAAGGCGTAAACTAATTTTCTTTGATAAAATTTGAATCTTAAAGGATTACTTTTAAAAAAACGTTAAGAAAGTAAAGGATCGAATTTGCAAATTACTTAAAAGCCAATGAATTTAATAATATAGCTGCTAAATTTTAAAACTAAAAACTAAATTTCTAGACTCGTAATAAAATAAATATGAAAATCAAGCTAGGAATTTATTTTCTATATATGTTTTGTAAAATAAAGTTATTGGACCCATTCTTAAAAAATATTTTAAACATTTTTTTTTTGTAAAGAAAAATATACTTGTACTATTCTTTCACATACAATACGTAAGGATACTCAAGATGAAATAATTCTCATAAGAACTTAAAGCGTTAGATAATAATGTTAAACGCACCAAAAGTCCAGTTGAATACATAAACTACATATAAATAATTTAGACAATTGTTGACATGATTAATTTGACCAAAACATTTGAAAAATGTAAAATTACTAATTGACATAAAGAGCTTCATATGATCCTTGTCCATTCCACCATCCCGACTGCCAGTACCGCAAGTTCGATCTTCTGAAAAATGTTAATTGGAATGGGGTGAGCAAAACAACAAGCTCAGTGAGATTCTTCTTTGTCACAGTTAAAGGTCACATATAAGTAAAATCATCAACTCACAAACATGCATACTCTTTTACTTGTACTTGTTCCATGGCTTTACATGGATGCGTTGGCTATACCAACGATGCACCAGCAGACCGGCATGCGTGGTTTCCCACGAAAAACATGCATTAACGAATGACTATAGAAGTCACAACATGCGTCAACGAATTTTATAAAACATATCATATGATGCAGCAAGTAATAAAATCACTCACATGAAACATTTAAAAGTAACAAAGCGTAAAATAAATCCCACCTTTGATTAGTCAAAAACTTGTAAATAATTGTGTACGTACGACGAATGGCTCCTAATCCTCGTTCCTTTGCACACTTATTCTGAACACACCT
>JAPKLY010000288.1:133699-161823 GCA_026898435.1 Prunella vulgaris | reverse complement strand
CTTTTTATCAATCCAAGTTGATGGCCTAATTAAAACCCATGCTAAAAATCCTATTTTAACCGCCTACTAATTAACTCTCATTCAAAAGAACTTATTCCTTTTAATTGCCACAGAAAAGAAACTTCCATTGCATATTTCAAAATGTCGATTTCTAAAATAATACAAACTAAGAAACCTTAATGACCGCATAGTACATTCAATAGGATTTATCTTAATTTTAATTTGCATTTAAGTACAAAAAGAATAACGTAATGCTATCATCAAAGAACAATCCCATAACAGCCTTCCTCAAAAAATGAAACTAAAATGGATATCTTCTTATACTAAAATGGTAAATGTCTTCCAAAAGATAAATTATTCCACAAGTTTATTTTAAAAACCTAGTCCTAAAATCCTTAAAACACTCAAACCAAATAAATTTAATTCAATTTTTAACCAAGAAGCCCAAAATATTTATCTTAAAACTTAATTCCGAAATAATAGAACCAAGAAATTACATCCGGAATTAAAACTTAAACTTAAATAAAAAAATACTTTATTTAAATCCGGGTATTACAGATTGATTGCCTATGATTCTGGAAATTTTCCTGTCGTTGCTGTGATCTTGTCCTCTTGACATGATTGACTTTCTGTGCATAGATCTTCTATGCAACAACTTCAGACGACCTCAGCTGCTGCTGGTGGTCCTCGTCTGATATGTTCAGGATTCAGCTGGTATGTTGAGCATAGTTGTCCTGAACATATTTCAGCTGATCCGGGTGGTCCTCAGCTGATTTGACCTCAGTTGATCTGACATCAGCTGACTTCCACCTCAACTGACCATCCGCAACTGACCGTCCTCGTCTGATCCGATCTGACCCCAGCTGACTTCCCAAGGTCAGTTGATTTTAATGTCATCAAAACATAAGGGATTTTCCAACATCCAATAATTATAATAACCACTATCATCCGCTGTTCAACACAATCTCAGCTCTCTCTCTATGCAAGATTTTTAGATTAAAAAAATAAAAAGCATCATCTTGTTTCACAAAAATTACCCAAAAATCTATTTGATTTTTTAAATGAATTATACATCTTTTTAAAAAATTATTTTCTAAAAGTTTTATATTTAAAAAAAAATTAGTCATAGAAAATGGTTTTCTAGAAAAGATATAATTTTTTAAAATCTGAGATTGTTTACAAAATTTTATTTTCAAACTGGATTTTTCAATGGTAACAATCTGAAATTGGAATTTTTAGATGATAATGACCTCTATCTTCACTGGCCGTCTAATAAATAGTATCAAAATATAAAAAAGAAAAACTAAAAATAAGGTGGGTGCATTTTCTCATGATGAGAATGTATGTGTGTCAACTCATGCTGCTATTCCATGTAGTTTATGAGTTTTTTCTCATTAAATAAATTTACATGGGCTACAAAATTTTGTGCTAATGGGCCTCCTTCTCCATATTAAATCACCGAAATACACTAAGGTCCAGGTTATTCACACTAAACTTTTTGGTAAATACACTAGCCGGATAAATACACTATCTCTTTGGGAAATACACTACCCTTTGTTCGACCTATTTTCTTTTCTTGTTGAAGTTGAACGAAAATAATTGCTCGGGCCCAGGTTATATGCACCCAATTTTATTTGTAGTACTTTCGTCCCGTACGAATTTACATCCTACGGAACAGAATTTTTTTAAAAAAAAATACTCCCTCCGTCCCAGACCAATTTGCACACTTTCCATTTTGGGTTGTCTCAAACCAATTTGCACACTACTTAAAAGGGAAACATCGATTTGTGTGCACACTCACAAAACTTTCCACATATTTACCCATACACCATTACTTTATTTAAAAAATACATTTTTCTTAAACCGTGTGCCATCCCAGGGGTGCAAATACACCTGAGACGGAGGGAGTATGTTTTATATATAAAGTAGTGACACATTTTTTAAAATATTAGTATCATATGAAATGACAAATATATCCTTTATCACTCTTGCTCAATAAATTGATGCACCCGCCTCGTGATTTCAGAAAAAACTTCCACTGAATATGCAAAACTTGATTTACTTTTTCTCAAAAAATTCTATCCTTCATCAACTTATCCTTGTTTTTCAATTCTCGTCCTACTCATCCCATGTATAAAAATTAAAATAATAAATTGGCGGAAACAAAATTTATGAAAATCAAATGAATGCCGGCTAAGAAAAATCAGAACACTGATCGAAATTTTATCTAGTTTTATTTCTAAATCCATTAAACAATAAAAATGAGAAATAAAAATTCAAAGAAAAATAAAATATTAGGGGAAAAAAATACGCAAGCAAAATATTAAAAAAAAATCAAATATGTTGAATTTTTTTTGAAAAGATATTAAAATTTCAAAAAATAAATTTAACAATGGGCAAATTTATTATGTGTTATTGTAAGGATAAAATGAGCTTTTATAAGAAAAAATATGTATATTTTTATTTATTCATCATTCCTTTAAAATCTAGGTATATTGAATCATATAGTAATACACTTTTTACTATTTTATATGTGTTATTATATGGAAAAATAATTATTTCTATAAAAATAAATAATATATTTTTGAAAAACTAATATTTAATCTTATAGTAACACATATTTTACTCTTTGTATTATATAAAAATGTTTATTCTATAAAAATAAATGAATATATGTGAAAAGAATAACATTTTATATGATACTAACACATATTTGCTATAATTGTAACACACATTTGCTCCCCAATTTGTGTTACTATATGAGCAATTGTGTGTTAATATATGGACAAATGCATGTTAATATAAGGATAAAATATATTTTTATAAGAATAAATATGTGTTTTAAATTTAATCATTATATCTTTAAATTTAGGTATATTGATTCATGTAATAACACATTTTTACTATTTTATATATATTATTATATGGAAAATTAATTATTCCTACAATAACAAATAAATATTTGTGGAAAAATAATATTTCTTCTTATAGTCACACATTTTGCTCTAGTCTTATATAAAAAATTATTATTTCTATAAGAATAAATGAATATATGTAAAAAGAATAACATTTTATATAATAGTAACATACATTTGCTCCCCATTTTGTGTTACTATATGGGCAAACATATGTTATTATAAGGACAAAAATAGTTTTTATAAGAATAAATATGTGTTTCTTATTTATTCATCATCTATAGGTTTATTGAATCATGTAGTAATACATTTTTTTTAATGTTTTTATATGTGTTATTATATGAAAAAATAATTATTTCTATAAAAATAAATAATACTCCATCTGTCCACTAAATACATGCTCCTTTCTTTGCACGTGGTTTAAGACAATATGTTGGAGAATATTTTGGGTATTGTGAGGTCCTTTTATGAATAATGATCATATTTTTTAAAACTAAATATGATCTTTATTTATAAACGGACCTTACAATACCCCTAAATATCCTCCGACATATTGCATTAAACCACGTGCAAAAAAAGGTGCATTTATTTGGTGGACAGAGGGAGTATATTTTTGAAAAACTAATATTATTCTTATAGTAACACACATTTGACTCTTTATATTATATAAAAATATTTTCTCTATAAAAATAAATGAATGTATGTAAAACGAATAACATTTTATATGATAGTAACATACATTTACTCTAATCATAACACATATTTGCTTCTTATTTTGTGTTACTATATAGGTAAATATGTGTTACTATGTGGACAAATGCATGTTACTGTAAAGATAAAATATAATTTTATAAAAATAAATAAATATATGTGAAATAACAACACTTAATTTAAATACTAACACACATTTTATCTTATAATAACATGCATTTGTTTATATATTAATAGAAAATTAAAAGCAAATTTTACATTTCAAATAAAAAAAAATTAAATAAATAAACTTAAAAAAATAAAGAGCATTACCGCATGTGGTAATACAAAAGTAATCCTCAACTTCATTGCTCTTTCGCACACGTAGTAGTGCAAGGAATCCAACCCGCATTATTCAGCGAAAGTTGCATAATGAAAAAAAGGGTGATTTTGTCTTTTTAATTTTTTTAAGTTTATTTTTAGAAATTCCTATATAAATTTTTATTTTTAACTATATAAATTATTTAATTTCATCCATAATCACTTTATTTAAATAATATGTGTTGGAAGAATTTGTTAATGATGATGATTATATGACTGATTTTATCACTGAATCATTCCAAACAATAATCTAGGATGAATTTAAGAGTAATTTATAGTGAGAGAAAATAGAGAGAAGTGCTCTTGTGTATATTATGAACTTGGAGACAGAAAATCAGTACAAATGTCCTATTTATAACTTTGCATGCAATGAAGTGACATTTATTAGCCTAATTAGCTGACAAGTGTCTTTGACACTTGTCAGCTTGCCTACTAGTGTGCCTTAATTACATTGATATAACATACTACATCACTATTGGCAACTACGCAACTCTTGACTTCACCTCGTACATGGGCGACCTTCTTGGCGAGCTTATTTGCCTTGGGCTGCTCCAGGGGATGTGATTTTTGTAGTAGGACTGGATCCTTGCTTCTAGCTCTAGGCGAGCTACTGGGCGAGCTCTACCTCTCTCCATTGCGTTGACTGGTCAATGGATAATGTCATGGTTTTGGCCATTTGGGCGAGCTACCCAACCTTAAGCTTATGATTAAGCTAATCCATCCAAAGTAGCTCGCTTTAGTTTGTCTATCAACAATATGAATGATAGACGAATGCTTCAATAAATATCAAAATCAATTCAAAGATAAATTTATTTTATATAAACTGACATAGAATTATTATTATAAGTAAAAAATTCAAGAATTTAATTTAACTTTTTAAATGATTACACTACATTTTTAAATTAAACATTATATTAATATTTAATTACACTAAAGAATAATTAGTTATTAATAATTATTAATATTATTATTTCAAAGACACTCTATATACTCCCTCCATTTTAGTATAATTTTTTCAATTTTTTGTTGCTTTTTAAAAAAAGTGTTTTTATCTATTGTTATATTGTGGTTACATGTTCACCTTTGTATGAAGGAATGAAAAATAGTGAAAAAAGTGATGTAATATTATAAAAAAAATATATTTAAAAAGTATTAATATATAGAATACTAGTACGTAAACCCGCGTATTACGCGAGTTTATTAAAAAAATATTTCTAATATAGGTTATATTATGTGAATTAATAAATTTTGATTTCTTGTATATTTATATATAGATTTATTCGATAATATAAATCTATACTTATATAATTTGAGGTTATCTTATTCACATAATATTTAAAATATGAAAATAGTGTATTACTTTTGTATTCACACAATATTAAAATATAATTTGAGGCTATCTTATTGTACAATAATTAAATTTTGTATCTATTGAAAATAGTGTATTACTATTATTTCTAAAATTTTATTATTTTATAAGTATGTCAAAAGAAAATCAAGAACATAATATTTTATAATATAAATTTTTATTATTATATAGGTATGTTAAAAGAAAATCAAGAATATATCAAAAAAATGTTATTAAAATAATCAAGAACAAAATATTTCATAAAATTTATTTTCTTAAGATTATTTGAGTTAATATACACGTGCATTAATGAGTTATAATATATATATATATATATATTTGCGTGTCTGATTTCTTGAATCTAACATATACGTGTATCAATGATTTATACATGCACAACACATAAACAATATTGCAGTAAATAAATTAAGTTATTAAAAAATATGTACACATTCACAACGCATACACAATATTATTTCTATAACATCTTTGGTTCTAGAATTATAAATAACTTACTGTATGTATGACACATACACAATGATTTTAATACGAATCTGCAATTAAAATTGAATATAAAAAAACAATATCATAATATTTAAAACATGAAAAAATATTAAAAAGATAAATAAACAATTCAAACATAAAAAATTTAAATCAAATAGATCTACAATTGTAGCAATTAAATATTACCTAAAAAACCATTAAAATTGTGTAACAATAGAAAAGAAAACAATTCAAACATCAAAATTTTAACTATTAAAAACATGAAAAAAATATAATATTAAAAAGATAAATAAACAATTCAAACATAAAAAATTTAAAATAAATAGATCTGCAATTGTAGCAATTAAATATTACCTAAAAAACCATAAAAGTTGTTTAGCAATAGAAAAGAAAATAATTAAAACATCAAAATTTTAACTATTAAAAACATGAAAAAAATATTAAAAAGACAAATAAACAATTCAAATATTATAAAATTAAAATTATATACACATGGATAACGCATACACAATATTATGCTCTAGAATAAATCTAAAATTCAAACATCAAACAAACAATTCAAACATCAAAATTTTAAATCAAATTGATCTGCAATTATAGCAACTAAACGTTGTCTCCAAAAGAAAATCACGGAAGTTGTGTAGCTTTAGAAAAAAAATTATTTCACCAGACTATAAATGTGAAATATGAACCTGCAAAAAAACAAATAAACAATTTGAATATTAGAATACGACGAAGAGAAATAAGAAAAAACAAGAGACGCACGAAGAAATAAGGTTAGAAGATGAGAACAATAATGTTTATGGAGTTCAAATTTATAGAAATATATAAATTAAGATGAACGAGATTAAATAATTAGATATATGATTTGATATTATAAATATATTTATAAGATTTATATAAGATTAATATATGTATATATATATATATTTATAAAATATAAAATGTACGGTCAAGATTAAAACACTTAAATTATAAGGTCGAGATTAATTCTTAATGTCAGAATGAATGAGAATAGAAGAAATTCGAAATCGAACATTTTGGTTGATTTCATAACTTCGTCTTTATATAAGATAAGATTATTATTGTTTTTTATGAAGTAGAAAATTTATTGTGGGTCATAAAAAAAAAGGAGAGCGAGAAAATTACGGGTAGTGTTTTTTTTTTTATAAACAAATCGAAGTGCGGGGCCCGACCCGACCCACACTGGCGGCATACAATAAGAAAGAAACCCTAAACCCTGATTTTCACAACACAAAACAAAACCCTACGCCCCACCCGCCATTGCTCCAACCTCACCGATATATACAGAGGGTGGAAGAAAGTTGGTTCTGCGATGGCTCTGTACGTCTTATACGAGTCGGCGTCGGGATACGGCTTGTTCCTAGCTCATGGGATCGATGAAATCGGCCAGAATACGGAGGCTGTTCGGAGCTCTATCTCCGACCTCAACCGGTTCGGGAAGGTGGTCAAGCTCGCCGCGTTTAGCCCATTTGAGTCCGCGCTTGATGCTCTTAATCAATGCAACGCCATCTCCGAAGGTAAAACCCAATTTGGGTGTAAGGGCAGTTGGAAGAAATCCAATAATTGTTTTGTATTCTTTTTCTAGTCGAGAGGTTTTCAGTAGTTTTATGTGGTGCGACTTTTTCTGTTTTTTTAACGGAGTTCGCCGTTTTTTTTTCTTTTTCGGTTTTGTTTGTGCTATGTGCGCATGTTTGGAAATGGCAGGAGTGAAAAGGGAAAATGAAGTAAAAACTGGGGTTGCAGAGTTTTCTCGATGCATAAGACGGCTTATCTGTTGGGAATAACATTTGATGTTTTCTCCCTGATAAAATAAATGCACTTTATTGGAATAAATACTATTTTTGAATGATGTGGGTTGGTTATTGTGCTTCAAACTGTTGAATTTACATGGAGATGGAAAAACCTTCTTAAACTGTTGAAGTTAGTATATTAACTGTGGTGTGCGGTTTGTGTTTATTCTGCATGTCTAAGATTTGAAGTATATGTGGTGGCATTTTTTTGAAATCAGTATCAACTTTTTTGCATTTTTAGTATAGGAGAACAATAACATTTTCTACATCTAACGACCTGTGTTGCAATCAATGTTTTGTAAATGGATGTTGTGTTTTACTTGTGCACAGAGTTTTCTAGTCTCTGTTTTAGGGATATATATCTGTTTTTGCCATGAGTGCATTGAAGCGGGAGAGAAAAAATTCTTAGAATCTGTTTGTTGTTATGGATGTTTTAGCCAAAGTATTAATTTGAAATTAAACAAAAACCAATTTTAAGTCGAACCACATTTCTGGAGTTTCTTCTCTCTGATATTTTAGAGCTGTAATTCAACCATTGATTTATGGGGAAAAATTGTGACATTGTTTACCGGATGTGATGTGGAATTAAGGTCAAATGACTGATGAGCTAAGGAACTTTTTGGAGCTAACTTTGCCAAAGGTTAAAGAAGGTAAGAAGGCAAAGTTTGCTTTGGGAGTAGCAGAGCCAAAGCTTGGATCACACATTCTTGAAGTAACTAAAATTCCCTGCCAAAGCAATGAGTTTGTTCTTGAGCTTATTCGGGGTATTCGTTTGCATTTTAATAAGTTCATTGAAAACCTAAAGGTAGATAATTTCTTCTCCTTTAGTTTGTTATTTTGCCTCTCAGGGCTTGTTCTTTAAAGTAATGATATGATAAATGTGACTTCCTCATTCTTACATTTAAATATGAACAGCCTGGAGATTTGGAGAAAGCACAACTTGGTCTTGGTCACAGTTACAGCAGAGCAAAGGTGAAGTTCAATGTGAACCGTGTAGATAACATGGTTATTCAAGCTATCTTTCTGCTTGATACCCTTGATAAAGATGTCAATTCCTTTTCCATGAGAGTAAGGTTAGTAGTACATTCCTCCCATTTAGCTCCAATCTCAACTGTACTTATGTGTCATTTAATTTAATAATATTTTCACTGTGTTTCAACCAGAGAATGGTACTCCTGGCATTTCCCTGAACTAGTGAAGATTGTCAACGACAACTACCTTTATGCCAAAGTTGCAAAATACGTGGAGGACAAGTCACAGCTCTCTGAGGACCATTTGGCAGGCCTGACTGATATAGTTGGAGATGAAGATAAAGCAAAGGAGATAATAGAAGCTGCCAAAGCATCAATGGGTATATTCTCTAATACTTTTTTGCGTGTGAGAACATACTTTATTATTTGCTGATGTTCAATTCTTCTCTACTTCAGGACAAGATTTGTCACCAATTGACTTGATTAACGTCAAGCAATTTGCACAGAGAGTTATGGACCTTGCTGAGTACAGGAAGAAGCTTTATGATTATTTGGTTGCCAAAATGAACGACATAGCTCCGAATCTGGCTGCTTTAATTGGTGAAGTTGTTGGAGCACGTTTGATTTCTCATGCTGGTAGTCTCACAAACTTGGCAAAGTGTCCATCTTCAACTCTGCAGATTCTTGGTGCTGAGAAAGCTCTCTTCAGGTACCTCCGCAGGAAAAAAAAATCAAAATTTGGAATATTTATCAGTTTTGATATTCTTTTTCAAGTTTCTCCCCTGATTTTTTTTATACGGTATGCTTTCAGGGCATTGAAAACCCGTGGAAACACTCCAAAGTATGGTCTGATATTCCATTCCTCCTTCATTGGCCGTGCATCTGCTCGGAATAAAGGCCGAATGGCTCGCTATCTTGCTAACAAATGTTCCATTGCCTCCCGCATTGATTGCTTCCTTGGTAACTAGACCTTTTTCCTAATAGTTATAAAAAATAATTTATTCTCATTCTATTATTCATTAATAATTTGTTGTTTAACCATGATATCTTTTTTTCTGGTGCAGAGAAAAGTACCACTGCTTATGGCGACAAGCTCCGTGAACAAGTTGAGGAGCGGCTTGACTTCTATGATAAAGGGGTTGCTCCACGCAAAAACATTGATGTGATGAAATCTGTCACCGAAACAGTTGACAACAAAGGTTAGACCACTTCACAAATGTTTTCTAAAAAAATAGTGGAATTGATAAAGGGTCTATATCTGGAGAATCTAATATTTGAATGAGTCTATCTATTGGTTTAATTTCACACATGTTCTTATGTTTGTCTATGGTGATGGCTTGTGCTTTTATGAACACTTTTTCTGCACTAACTCATTGATGTTTATTAAGCATTGTTCAATGGAAAGTTGAAATTCTGTTAACAAATGTGTATATGTTCGTTTTGGGTTTTAAAAATCTGGATTCAGATTTTGAAATTTAAAATTCTTTCTAGTTTGGGATTTACTCTTGCACAATGAATTGACATAAAGTTAAATCATACTCTGTTCCAAAACCCAAAACAAGCATAGATTTTAAAATATCTTGGATTTAAAAAATTGATTTTTAAAATTCACTTAAAACTTAAAACAAGCATACCATAGTTATATTAACCAACTAATAAATTTCAGTAAAATAATTAATATTATTGTTAAAAAATATTCATGAGATGCACGGTGTAACTAGTGTATAGGATCATTCGCCCTTTCGTAAGAATGTTTCTTGTATTGATTTTCTAATTGATTTGGAACCTTCATCAGAGGATGAGCCTATGACTGATGTAAATGGAGATGCCCACGAAGAGCCTAAATCAGAAAAGAAGAAGAAAAAGAAGGAAAAGCGAAAGCAGCTAGACGACGAAGATGAGGAAATGAAGGATGTGAATGGAGAAGATGGAACTGCTAAAAAGAAGAAAAAGAAGAGTAAAGACGAGAAGATGGAAGATGCCGTTACACCTGCTACCGAGGGGAAAAAGAAGAAGAAAAAGAAATCGAAAAGCGAAGATACCGACTGATTTACTTCAAATGAGTAGTTTGAATGATCAATTTATGGATAAGTAGTAGTGTTTACTTTTGCAATTTTGGTGTCTTTATCTTCTGTATTAGAAAATGTTATTGCTGAACCCTTGTATGGATGGGTATTTTGGATACTTTATTAGTGCAAGTATTTATTACGTGTTTAATCCTATATTTCATTCTGATTGATAATTGTTTTAATTATCATTTAAAACTCTGTTCGAATTGTTTGAATTTTATTATTTTGTTGAATAATTTAGCTTGGAGAGCCCGATTTAATGAAATTGTGATTAATGAGGCCTCGACACCTAAAATTAAAATGATAAGAGACGGTTCAGTACCACATACAAATTTAATTGGCTTCCATCGCATGATTTATGTACTAATTATGTTTTAATCTAATCAGTTATATCGTGCAATTCAAGTTCAATTTTAAAAAGTTGCACAATTTATTACTGAAAAGTTATACAAATTATTACTAAAAAATTACACTATTAAAGATACACTTTTCAGTAATAAAATGTGTAACTTTTCAATAGTATTTTGTGTAACTTTTCAAAAAATGAACTTGAGTTGTAAGGTGTAATTGGTGCATACAAGACTAAACATTTTTCTTAATATTTCACCGGCTTCTGTGTCTTTCTATTTTTCTTTAATTATTTGAAATCACCACTTTTTATCCATATTTTGACCATTGCCTAGTAACATTTCAGTTATGTCCTTATTTAGAATATTTTGAAGAATTTCCTTCAATGTACTCACTTATCAAACGTAGGATGATTTGTACTATTATGCTGTAAATCAATCCGATTAACAATATAATTTGTTGTGTAATATACTAATATGAATGAATTGTGAGAACAAATTATCAATAACTAAACATCTTAATTACTTGATAGCCCACAGATTTGATATAATATTTCATAACAGTCCATTCAAAAATAAGAATTGACCCGACGAGATAGCACAAGGGCCCAACCTAGCTCGTCCACCTCGTAGTTCTAGTTAACCAAAATATAGAAGGCGGATTTTATTTTTTCTTTCGGTTATTCACCGTCTTGTTCAATTCACTATCTATATTTTATCTTCTCCTTTCAATTAATGTCTCTTTCTTGTGTTCAATTTAAATGCTAAAAAATTATCTAGAATGTGTTTAAAATATCAATATCAAATGATTTTAGAAGTAACGAGATGTATAATTGATGCAAAACATCTTTTTATAAAAAAATTTGAAAAATCAAAGGATAGTAACACTTGATTCTGGTTTTCCGAACAAATGAACAATATTTGAATTTTTTTTTTCCGAACAAATAACATTTGTTCGAATTTTTTTTCCAAACAAACGTTTAAATGATTTTGAAATATCAATATTACATAATTTTAGAAGTAATGAGACACTATTGATGTAAAACACTAATTTATATGAAAAACCAACTGATAGCCATGTTTGATTCTGGTTTCCGAACAAATGAACAATGTCAGAATTTTTTTCGAACAAACAACATTAGTTTGGAAAGAAATTCCAAACAAATGCTTAATGTTCGTTTTGATCAATTCAACCCCCTCCCAATTCTACTTAGTTCACCTCTCATAATTTGAATTTTTTTTTAAAGAATATACATTTATTTAAAAAAAGGTTTCAGAAAATGTTCATTTGTTCAAGAAATCAGAGTCGAATATTTTGAATATTTACTCGTTCTTGTAATATTTTTACACTAAAACTTACCTATGTATGTTGAGAATCGAGATATGTCATTATATTCATGTTTTATTTCATTTTTCTACAAGTAAATTAAGAAAAATTCGTGTCAAACAAATTGGCTTTCTTTATTTTGAGAAAAAATTTGTATGGACCAATAAAAAAAAGGTTATAGACTATAATAAAATTGGGTTAATTGCATAAAATACTTCATAGTTTGAAAATATTGAGTGAAATTCTCTCGTGGTTTACTAAAATAAGAAATTCTCTCTTTGAAAAAATGAGTTCACAATTTTCTCTATACTGTAAAGGAGATAATAAATTTTATGAAAAGGGAGAATTCATTTTATATAGTAAATCACATGGAGTTTTTGTGCAATTTTTAAATCACGGGATTCGTGCAGCTTCCATACCACAAAGGGGTTCTATGCAATTAATCCTAATAAACTGCGATAATATTTAAATGAACAAAATAATATGAGTAAGTTTTATGCGAGACTATCTCATGATGTATGACGATTATAAAATATGTCACTTATTAGATAAAATGTTGTCACTTTTAAAAAGTGATAAAATTTTAACAAAAAATAATACTTCCTCTGTCCCAATTTTATTTACTTGACAAACAAATATATTTCCTCAATAAGATGCATTAATTATAGAATAAAATACCAAAAATTGATTGCAATTGCTTAATATTTTCCTTGTTTAATATTTATATACTTAATTAATTCAAGAAATTTTTTATAGAAAATTTTAATGAGAATACAAGAATTTCAAATGGAATAATGTGATGGAAATATAATTGTTGTAGAGGATTAAGGTGTTGCCACGTAAACTCCCCAAAGTTTACCTTTATACTACTTCTAACCCATGTTTTTATTTTGTTATTCAAGAGATTAAATTTTGACCCAAAATAATTGTTAGCATTTTGCATTAATTTAGGAGACTTAAATATAATATTATAATTTTATTTTTTTAAATACTTTTTTCTGATAATATGCATTAGTGCATGATCATGTATATATTAAGAATAGTTTGCTTTGTTAGATGAGGAGGGATTGCTTATTCGTTTGATCCGTGTGATACCAATTCGTGATAAAAAAAATAACTAGCCCTTAGTAAATAAGAAGGTAAGATAGTCGCATTGCACATATATTTTTTCATTATTTAATGGTAACATATAATCACACTACACTTATATGTAAAAAATATTTAGTCTGATAATAACACATATTGTGTCTTATAATAATACAACAGTGAACAAAAATTCTGAAAATTATAATTTCACGAGATTTTGAAAATAAATGTTTAGAAACGGACTCGAATTCGATTCGGTAAAAACCCACGAATTTTTAAATATGAATATTTTACGGTATGAAACGTTTCATATGAATTTTTGTGATATTTTTTCATCATTTAATGGTTTTTTTTTTTAATTCACATGAACTATTCTTACACAACAAATGAACATGAGTTGTACAATTAATACTAGAGATTTGAAAGGAGAATTAATCCAATTGAAATCAATGATATATGTTGAATATGAAGATTAATATTGTTCAAAACAAATTAATAAGCCATTTCCTGACCTTTCCCTTGAAAAGCTCTGCAGATAGATCTCCAAAAATATGTTTCTTGATTGGATTCTCCAATACCGTGGGAGCACTTTCTGGCGCTAAAAGATGAAGTTTCTTCTCCAACAAGAATTCAGCTATTGCAGTCTTAGTGAACTCACCACCTGAATTGAGATGTGATATATCAATGTTATACAAATTAATTGGGATACGTCTCACAAAAAATTATAAATCAGCTTCGCTTTTTTCAATATTTCAATGCGAGTGTTATGGAAATTAAATAAATTAATTGATCTAGATTTTTCTATAAATTTGAAAATTTTACACGAGATTGAATTTTTTTTTTATAGTATCAGAGCTTAGTTTCTCTCGAATTTTTTTTGAAAATCCACTTTTAAATGAGACGAAATATAATTTTCTTATTCTTCACAAATGTAGCAATCAGTACATGAAATGTTTAATTAGATTAGAGTGGGAGAGAACTGACTGAATTTGTTAAGGTGGTTGACTCCATTTTGAAGCAAAACCAAGGATGGGCGTTTGGCCTGTGGATCCACGTAGAATAGCTTCGCCATATTTGGATTAGTCGTTTGGTAAAAGTTGAAATCTTCTTCGAGCTTTGCAGCTGCAGCAAGTTCTTCACTCTCGGGACCCTATACGCAAATCATTAGAAATCATAACACGTGCATTTGTTTCGAGTTTTTCAATACGAATGAGAATATATAATTTACTTTTCTCCTCTAATTTTGAATTTGTTCGACGATTTATTATTTTCATGTTGATTACATTATTAGTATTGTATTATAATATTAAAATAAAATGTTAAAAATATTGTAGCATAAAAAAAATAAATAATTGAAGAAGATGATTGTAAATATGAATAAATAAAATCAAATAGAATAATAGTTATTTTATTATTTAAGAAAAGGTAGTATACATCATTTTTAATCTTCTTTAACCATTAAAATGATCAAATGTTTATACTTATTTTTTTATACTCATTAAATTCAATAAAAAATGTATGACTTAATTTTAAAAATACACCCGAATTGTACGATACACATGTTATATATAACACCGAAGTATTAACTAATAGGAAGTCCAAAACATATGATTAAATGAGATGATATATACCACCAAACTCTCGAGGTAGCCCAAAACTAGTTTGTCCTCAAACATCATCAAGATGTCTAATGCCTCCTGCATTGTTGTTATTCTGTTCAAACCAGGGACAATCTTTTTCTTCAGCCAACAAACAATAGCATCCCTGCAACACAAGTCATTACTGATATCAGCAGAATTCGAAACTCTACCAACATTGTGAATTGATCGGGGAACGATTGCAACTTAGGATGAGTGGCCGAATGAGAATCGAAACCCTCTAAACTTTTAGGGTCACTTACATATTAATTCAAAAAAATCACTATATTACAAAGTGGTTCAAAAAATTTGCACGGTAGTATGTTTCTTTTTTGCATGGAAGCATTTTTCTTTTTCATTTTTGCACGAGACCATTACGTAACTTTTGTCAATTTCTTGAAGCATATTGTACTTTTCCCTAACTTTTAAATATCACACATTTGGGTCAAAAAAATTAGAATCAACTCAAATTTAGACCCATATTCAAGCCAAATGCAGGTTCTATTGGGCCAACCTCAGCCAACTAGCTTCATATTCACTGATCTTAATTTATACTACCTCCGTCCCAAAAAAGTTTGCGGTACTTTCCTGGACACAAGTTTTAAAAAAAAGTGTAATGAGTAGAATGTGTATGGTGGAGATTGTGAGGTAAATATTTTAAAGGTGGAGATTTAGGGCTCATTTGGTTCGTAAGATAAAACTATTTATCCGTCGAAAATATGCATGTTTTCGACGGATAAATAATTTTATCTTACGAACCAAATGAGCCCTAAGGAATATTTTCATTTTGGGAGTATGCAAACTTTTGTGGGACAAACTAAAAAGGAAAATATGCAAATTTTTGTGGGACGGAGGTAGTAATTTTTTAAAAATATTTTCATTAAATTATCAATTCTAAGAACTTACGATCCTCTCTTTGTCATTCTTTTTAAGTTACGAATTTTTAAAAAAATTATTCCCGCTGCAGATTGATATTAAAGAGCTTGCATTGCAAATATTACAATCCTAAATGCGGTTTATGTAATAAACAATTTAAATTCAAAATGTGAAGAAGTAATTCTCATATCATTTTTTTTATAGAAAATCTCGTATCAAATTTAAGTAAACTATGAGTAAAGAAATGTATAATTGTCATCCATAACTATCACCAAATAGATATATTTTTGTCTAAAGGTCCCCCCTCATTTAAATGTATATTTTAGAAAATGAAAAAATCTCTTGTGCACCAGGTGCAACATGCAATTCAAATGTATTTTTAAATAGTTACATTATTTATTACTGGAAAATTACACAATTAAAGATACACTTTTCAGTAATAATATATGTAACTTTTCAATAATATTTTGTGTAACTTTTTAAAAATAAACTTAAGTTGCCCGTGCATACAAAACTGAGGCTTTGAAAATATATAAAATTTTATCATTTTAAATTGTATTTTCAAATATCTCAAAATTACAATTTACATCGTACTCTTCTCCACTTAATTCTCACATTAAAATTCATGTCAAACTCTCATTTCATACTTATTTAAAGTATATTTTATATTATATACTTTCTCTGTCCATGATAATTAGGCTACCTTGGTTGTGCATAATTATTAAAAATAATAGATGTGATGTATAAAAGCGAGTGTGTTAGTATAAAAAAATATTTGATTATTATAAAAAATATTTGATATGATGTGTAAAAGTAAATGTATGTATATAAAAAATGAAAATAATTATTGTAATTTTTTCATTTTAAATAAGTGGACTATTAATTGTGGACGACTGTTTAAAGCAACGTGGACCATTTACCGTGGAGGGAGGGAATAATAATTACTCCCTCCGTCCGGTAGGAATTTGCACCCTACGGGACGACATTTTTTTTAAGAAAAATATATTTTATATATAAAATAGTAGTATATGAGTAAATATGTGTATATATTTTGTGAGTGTGCAAGTAAATTAATGCTTCTTTTTTTAATAGTGTGCATATTTGAGTGAGACGTACAAATAAGAAAAGTGTGCAAATTTTTTGGTACAGAGGAAGTAATAAAAAACTCGAAATCTTAGGAGAGAGAGAGAGAGAGTACATACTTAGTGCGTTCACCATAGTAAGTTCTGCGAAGTAGCCCATTTACAAAGAGAGACATTGTCGGAAATCCCTGCACATCGAACTTCCGTCCCAGCTCCCACTCCTCGTAGGCGCTGACTTTGGCCAGCACCACCGCCTCGTCCTTCAGCTCGGCGGCCGTGGCGGCGTACTCCGGCGCCAAAGCCTGGGAATAAGGGCTCCAGGGGGCGTAGAAGTCTACCATCACAAACTTGTTCTTTTCTATGACCTCCCTGAAGTTGGATTGCTTCAGCACCACCACATGCCTCTCCTCCGCCTCCACCGGAGTGCCGTCATCACGGCCGTCGAAGGATCTGAGGTCTTCTGATCTTGAAGAAGCGAGAAACATATACGTGAAGATTAAGCAGAGGAATGTTAGAAACTTGATCGCCATTACAATTGATAAATTGATTTTCGATTTTCTTGAAAATTTGTCCCTTTTTATATATATGAATTGTTTTGTGAAGGGAACGACGAATAATAGCATTGACTAAATTCATTTTCGACTTTTTATACTCCCTCCATCCCAACATCTTTTTCATAGGCGGAGTTTCACGCATATTAAGAAAAAGTAAAGTATGTGAGTGTGAAGTTAAATAATAAAATATAAAAAATGTACTTTATTGACTTTTATGAGTGTGAATTGTTTCCTTTTTTGGGGCGTGAAGAAAGAGTTGGGACATCCATATAAGGAAAATGTGAAATTTATTTTAGGACAGAGGGAGTACTACCCGTTGGTATATTTTTAATATTACCAAACATATAATAATAATAATAATACATTAAAATTTTAAAATTATACTCCCTGTCCTACAGGAATTTGCACTCTTTTTTTATTTGGACGTCCCACACAAATTTGCACACTACCAAAAACGAAAACATTAGTTTACGTGCACACTCACAAACTTATACATATGTTTATTCATATGCTACTACTTTATATATAAAACACATTAGGATGTAAATTCCCACCGGACGGAGGGAATAATTTTTATAAATTAATTTTATATAAAATTTTATTGATTGATTATAGCAACCAATTACAATTGACCTTTTAAATCAACATTAAAAACAAAATGGATTATAAAATACTCCATTTGCACTGCACCTCACATGCTCAGCTAAGTCATATTCCCCCTCTCCTTTCTCTCACGTCTCTCTCTAAACCCCACCCTTTCTCCCTCTTCTTTTCTCTTTCAAAATTCACTACCTAAAATATAGGATTTTGACGGCGGCGCTTCCGCGACTACTCATATGTTATTATCAATAATAAGTATATTATCCATGTGTTCGCACGGCCGCGAATATAAAATGAATACGTATATTGTTAGTTAATTATCTTGTTATTCCATGATAAATTAATTTTAATTATTTTATTTATACATAATTTTTTTACATTTTTCCTTTTATATTGTGATTATTATTAATTTTTAACTTTGAAATTTTTTCAATGTCTAAAAAATGGAAAACAATATTTTTTAGGATTTCGGAGAGCAGCAAAATGAGGAACATTACTTTTCGAGCTGGCATAATGATGCCAGTAACTTTCCGAGCTGATAAAATAATGATCATAACTTTTTCAGATTGACAATTTAACTAAGAACCATAACTTTTAATTAAAAATTGCAAATTGAGAACAAATTCTGCCCGAATTCATGTCAAATGCCCGATTTTTGTCCATATCCAGCCTAAATTCGGCCAATTCATCCAATTTGAATTTATCTGGACTAATTTATCCCCAATTTGCTATATTTTAAAGTTACGGTACTCATTCTGCAAGCTAGAAAAGTTACAGTCATCTTTTTGTGACTCTCTTAAGTTACGATCCTGAAAAAATAATTTTGGGGTGATAGTTTAGTTTTACAATATTATTCGATGTGTGAATATTTTTACTTTTCAAATGAGAAACATTAAATATTAATGTGGAAGAAATCAACAATATTAAGTAATACAAGTTTGGAAGGTACTAACATGAGCACTATATATATATATATATATATATATAAACTTATTTATTTACTTCCCTTTTATACATTTTTATTTTCTGGAACCAAAATCCATCTTTAGCTGAAGCTTTAAAAAAAAATGTATTCATTCTTCAAATTATATTTTGTTATGAAATTTGATTGTCAACTTTACATTAAATACTCCAAATTTTTTTATTTTAATTTACATGCATTCATTCTTCTAATTACGTCTTCAATAAGAAATCTGACTGTTAGCTTAAAAGGAAACCTTAATAAATATTTTTTTATCTATTATCATATTATAACTAAAATATAGATTAATTATATATTATAAAAACTGAAATTTTAAAGTTAAAAATATTAAATCTATCTGATTTTTATTAACTTATAATTTTAAAATTATCACATTTTTTAAAATAAGAATATATTTAATTAAAAAGTTATTCAATTAATAGTTTTGTAATGTCAATATTATACAACTAATTATATACACATACATATTAATCGAGTTTAAAAATAATCATATATATATATATGTTAAAGATATAATATTTTAGTATTAAGATATAAAAAATAAACATATATATATAATGATTTGAATATAAAAATAATACTATATAATTTAAAAAATTCTAAAATAAAAAATCAAATTAAAGTTTCAACGAATTGAACCTTAATCTTCTAAGAAATGAAGATTAAAATTTATCATTTGAGCTAGATCAATTTTGTTAGATAATTTTACATTTAATGAAAAAATAAACACTACAAAAAAAATGATGAAATAAAGAGGGAATTTAGCGAGGGGTTGGGGTTCCCTCTTTAAAAAATAAAATTAAAGAGGGCTTTAACGATGATCAATTTTTTTAAAATTTAACGAGGGCAAATCCGGATAACGAGCAAAATACCATCGCAAAAGTCGCGAGGGTTCGATCCCTCGCTAAGTAGCGAGCGTTTACCCTAGCCAAGCCCTTGAACCGGACCGAAACGAGGGCATAACCCTCGCCGGTTTGCGAGCGCCTCGCCCCTCGCCATCGCGAGCACAGAACCCTCGCCTTTACTAAATCGGACCGAGCCGAGGGTTTAACCCTCGCCGGTTTACGAGCACATGGGCCCTCGCCATTTAACGAGGGTGGGCCCTCGCAAAACTGTAATATATATACCAACATCGGATTTTTTTTTCACAGCAAACCCTCTTTTTTTCTCCCAAACACTGCCGCCGCCGTTCCCGTCCGCCGCCGCCGCCTGGTGCCGAAAAATTCACTTCCACCGGTCGGGCTTTGTTCCCTACGAAGTTAATTACATTTCTACGGTAATTTTTTTCATTTTAATCGGTTAAATTTTATAAATTTCTTTAAATATATATATATATATATATTGTGTGTATATGTATATATATTGTATGTATATGTATATATATCTTTATATATAATTAATTAGGTTGGTAATGTTAATTATTTATTGATTTATTATATATTAGTAATTATTTAATTAGTTAATTATATATTTAATTAGTAGTTAATTAAAATGCTATATATGTTGAAATATTAATAGTACTTATTTAATTATTGATTATTTATTTATTTAATTACTTGTTTAATTAATAAGTTAATTTTTTAATTAGTTGTTTAATTATTTAATTAGTGTTTGTTAATATAATTTCTATGATATTAATTATTAATTATTATAATGTATATTGTATATAATTAATAATGTATTATGTTATGATTATATGATAATGTATTATTCTATTACATATTATATTAATGTGTAGCACTATTTTTTATTTATATTTTAATTAATTCTTTAATTGTAGGTACTATATCGGCAGTTGAGAAAATGCTAGCTATACACTAAGTTGGAGGGATTGCTGACAACCAATGTATGTATGCATTTTTAATTTATCTTTAATTACTATAAATTAATTTATGCATATTATTATAGTTATTTACATGCTCGATATTTATAAATATACATGTTAGATGATCGATGTTCGATCTAGGAATAATGTTAAGTTTGATTATGCATTTATCACATGTTAGATGATCGACGTTCGATCTAGGAATATTTTATTTAGATATAATTATATTTGGACGGAGTTGGGGTTGATGAATTGTTGGTTATTGTTTGCTGTTAGATTGTGCGTTCCGATTTGATTATTATTAATTAAATCGAAAATGGATGCACTAGGATCTTGATTGATTATTTGGGATATGATAAATCTAAATGAAACTCAGTTGAATTTTTTAAAAAAATATTAATATTTTCTTAGAATTTGTATAGGAACGAATATGATAATGCATGTAATTAAACTTTGATTGTAATTAATATGAAACAGATTGATATGAGTTATTCAAGTCGATGTTGGATGTATGGTCCGAGAACAATTAATGGCATGATATGTTCTGAATTTCTTAGTGGTCTTGAATCATTTATAGAATTCGCGACTAGTAACTCGGAATGGATGAGTGAGGGAAACATAGGTGTCCATGCTCAAAATTTAGGTGTCGGAACCAGAGGTTTATAAAACCTGATGACGTGAAAGTACATTTGTATAGGAATGGGTTTATGGCCAATTATTATAATTGGTTTTTGCATGGTGAGCAAAGTTGGGGTCCTTTGCCATACCAAAGTCATGATCGTTCGGCGTCGACATCTACTTCACATGGGGTTTACGTTGACACTGAAGAACCTAGCTAGTATCAGAATATGATGACTGACTTAACTTTTGGACCCAATTTTAATTTTGGAAATGAGGAAGATGAGGAACCCCCTAATGAGCATGCTGCACGGTTTTATGACATGCTTCGTGCCGCGAATCAAGACTTGTTTCCCGGCTGTGACTCTCATTCTCAGTTGTCATTTAATGTCTGTCTATTGAATATTAAAACTAAAAATAGACTATCTGAAAGGGGTTACAATCAAATTGTTGACTTGATTCGTGAGATCTGTCCTCCGGATAATATGGTTCCTAGAAAATTTTCTGATAGCAAACAACTGAATGGTGGGATGGGTCCTCACATGGAGAGAATTGACTGTTGTTCTCAGAATTGTATGATATATTGGGGTGTTGATAGTGAACGTGATTGTTGTAAGGTTTGTGGTCTACCACGATATAAACCTAGCAGACGTGGTGTGGATGGTCGTTTGAAAAAGAGTACTTCTTTCAAAGAGATGTTCTACTTTCCCATTATTCCTCGACTGCAAAGATTGTATCAGTCCAAGGCCACTGCCAAGGATATGTCATGGCTTGCAAGTTGCTCCGATGACTAGTCTGGTCTTATGCATCGTCCTGCAGACTCGATGGCTTGGAAATACCTAGATCATTCCTATCCTGACTTTGCTTCAGAGATACAGAATGTAAGGTTAGGCTTGAGCACTGATGGTTTTCAAGTGTTTGGACAATCAGGGAAACAACACTCATCATGGCCAGTGATGTTGACACCTTACAGACTGCTTGTCCTTATTGTGGTGAATATACTGATGCTTTCACACTTAGCCACAGTCGCAAACAGTCTTGGTTTGACAATCATCGCAAGTTTTTACCTAGACATCATCCATACAGAAAGAATAAGAATGCATTCTTGAAGGGAAGAGTAGTCACAGATGACCCACCTCCCATTCGAACAGGTGAGTCTATCTTGCAAGAAATAGATTGGATTGGATGTCGAAAAGTAACAGAAGAGGGTGCTGATGCTCACAATAAAGGATTGGATGATGGTTGGAAGAAGAAAAGTATTCTTTGGGATTTGCCTTATTGAGGTACATTGTTGATCAGACATAATTTGGATGTGATGCACATTGAGAAAAATGTATTTGACAATCTTTTCTACACGTATGTGCTAATTAATTGCAAGGAGGTGCAACCGTACATTGAGTGAGTATTCTACTCATCACCATATATTTAGCTAGTCAATCACAATCATATCTGTAGTGATCATTTCTATGTTCCACCTTATAGTTTATTCCTAGAGCAGCTTAAGAATGTTCAACCAAATCTCTCGACGGCTGAACAAGACAGTAGACTTCAAGAAGATTTTGCCTCATGGTTTGAACAACTAGTAAGTATATATTTAGGATAATATTATTTTATATATTGTTTATTCGTATTTTAATATAATTTATTTGTATAGGTGAAAATAAATCGTATTCGTAATCGCCTTATTCGCAACCTATCTAGCGGTCATTTGAATTCTATCATCACATACCCTGGGTATTATGTGAACGGTTTTAAATTTCACACACGAGCTTATGGTGCTTCTAAGGCAACTACGAACTCTGGAGTTTGTATTAAGAGAAAAAACTACGATTCTGATGAGAACAATTTCTACGGGATACTTGATGAAGTAGTCCAATTGGAATACGCTGGGCTTCTAGAGTCAAAAGTGGTTCTCTTTAAGTGTGAGTGGTTTGATCCATCTGTGCCAAGTGGAACAAGAGTTCATCCTCATTACAATCTTGTAGATGTAAATAGGAGGGGAAGATATGGGCGTTACGATCCTTTTGTATTAGCAAGTCAAGCTTCTCAGGTTTATTATTGAAAATACCCAGGAGTACGTAACAATGATTGGCTCTCAGTTTGCAAAATTAAATCGAGAACTTTTGTGGTAACTGATAAAGAAGATGGACAAGAGTTTCCCCCTTTCCAAGAAGAAGAGATAGAGAGTCAAATGAATTTGCAAATGGATGATGACACTGTTATATTTATTGATATCCATGATGCACTTATGGACATTGATGAAGAAGAAGAAGAAGAAAATGATGAAGAAGAAGAAGAAAGAGTCGAAGAAGGAGATGAAGAAGAAGAAGAGGAGGACGACGAAGAGGATGAGGATGAATGAGACTTGTTTTAGTATTTTTAATGAAACTTTTTTTAATGAGACTTGTTTTATAGTATTTTAATGAGACTTGTTAATGATTATACTTGATATGTTTATACTTGTTTTATACTTGTTATGTTTTAACTTGTTATGTTTATACTTGTTATGGTTATACTCGTTATTAATGAGAATTGTTTAATTATTGTCACAGATGAGTGGGTCTGACCATAGCACAGATGGGGGAAGGGGTCGGGGACGTGGTCGACCATCTTCTTTTAGTAGACCACCACCTATTCCAGTGCCCACTATCCCGGATGCGGAAGAGTTTGATGCATCTGATTATACGGACACTGAGTCCGAGGGTCTGTCTGATGTACAGAGTGAACAGCTCACCGAGTTATCCTTCTACAGGGGCACGTACGTTGAATTCATAATTGTTGAATTCAATACATATATATAGACAGTTTGTAATTTTACTAAGTATTTATTATATTTGCAGGTTGATGCCCTCACATGATGTGTCCAGTATAATTACCCGCATCATGCATCGCCACATGGAGTATGGTGCTTTCACTTTCAAGTTGGTATCCCCACAACGGTTGAGGGAGTGGTGGGATATGTTCATGGTATGTACATTTAATAATATTCATTTTGTACATTTAAGTAATTGAGTTAAGTACATTTAATAATATTCAATTTGTACTGCAGAAGGAGACTCAGTGGGATCCTTCCGTTGTACCCTCACAACTTGTCTACGAGCATTTTGTTTGAAGGGCCGCCGAACGATATGTGGACATACTGAACAGGGTGCAATCCAGGTGGAAGTTGACACGAAAAAAGCCATCATGGGACACCAGAATTTGGAAGGCACTACTCCAGTATTGGGAGAGGGAGGATGTGAAAGCAAGGTCTGAACAGTGTCGGAAGAATTGTCTGTCGGAGCCAGGAGGCCCAGGTACTGGCGTGTCTCGCCATAAGGGTGGTTCCCGTGGAGCAGCCTAAGTTGCTTTGGATATTGTAAGTAAATTTATTTAAAATTATTATATTAGCAAAATGATCATGTCATGTTTTAGTTATAATCTTTTAAAAAATACATAGGAGAATAAAATGGGACGACCTGCTACTGAGTGGGAAATAGTGGAGCACTACCACTATCTTGGGGGACAGGATTACACCTATGGCCATATAGCTCAGACACTCGTAAGATTTTTCATTATACATTACATTATTTTAATTTATATTAATCTTGTACATTATACATTACATAAAAAAATCTTGTACAGAATGAAGTACATGAAGAGGCCACCCAGAATGAACAGGCCGGAGAGGGTCAAGAGGCTCCAGACTTGTCTCAGCTATACGTGAAGAAAGTTGGAAAAAAGCACGGTCGCATACGTGGACTGGGACAACTAGGCAAGTCGAGGCACATTATTTCTGGGCCCGGTGGGACATTAGCTGGTACGCACATCAGATCTTATAGTGATGTTGATATGGAGCGGTTGAATAGAACTGTGGATGAAAGAGTAGCTACAAAAGTAGCTGAGATGAGGGCACAGGATATGAGGGACCGTGAGGAGTGGCAGAGACAAGTGCAAGCACAACTGCAGGAACAATTTATGAAATTTATGCAGGATCAGCAGCATCCCGCCGACAATCGACCCGATGATGCTCACTCACCGCATGATTCTCACTCACCACAGGGCTCTCAAGGTAGACGTAGAGCACCACATGATTCTGACTCACAGCATGACTCTCAAGGACAACGTAGACGTGGGAAGGGACCTAGACGTTGATTCTATTTGATATGTATGTTTTGAATTATATTTTGAACTTTGTCTATTTTGAATTATTTGACTTTGTGGACGTGTGTTTTAATATTTTGAATTATTCGGATGATTAGGCACTAATATTTGTTAATGATGGTGGATGATTAGGCACTAACATTTGTTAATGATGGTGGATGATTAGGCTATATTTGTTAATTTGGTTTTAGAGGAGATATTGATAATTCTAAATAATAATCTATTGAGATATTACACTTCACATACCATATGGAGTTTGAATTAAATTAGTATATTTAGATAGAGATGAATTTTGTGTGTAATAGTTTAATAAGTGAAATGAAGTTTCATTATTAAAATTTAAAGGTAGGAGTAGAATGAATATTTATCATATGAATAGAATTATTTTACATTAATGTTTATAATGATTTGAATTAATATTTAGAGATATATAATTACATATATATATATGATAATTTTATTATAACTAAATATAAGTATTACATAATTAAAATATATAATTTTAGATTAGTATAATTACATGATATAATAATAATAAAGTAAATATATAACATTTAGTTAAAATATAAAAGTATATATTGTGTATATATATATTTAAAATGAATTATGGAACAATAAATACTACTTGCCCAAATGGCAAGACACTCATACATTCATAAGGGAGGTCACGGGTTCGAACACCCTCTCATGCGAAAATTCGCGAAAATGCTGCCAGGTTCGTGGGTCAGACCCGCGATTTTTTTTTTTTCATATTTGATGTTCGCGAGGGATAAACCCTCGCCATTTTGCGACGGCGTGCCCTCACCCAGCATTACGACGGCGCTTCCCTCGCTAGCGCCGCGAGGGTTCGAACCCTCGCTACTTCCCGAGCGCCCGCTCTCGCCAAATTCCCGAGCACTGTTCCCTTGCCATTTTGCGACGGTTTTGTGCCCTCGCCAGTTAACGAGGGGCGAGGAGAGGGTTTTCTTAGCGAGACACATCTTGGCGAGGGCTATGTCCCCTCGCAAAAACACTCTTTATACCCTAAACCCTCTTTAAATCCCTCTTTAAACCCCTCTTTAAACCCTCAATTTTTTGTGGTGAAATAACAATTTGTTGGCCAATATGGCCCAACATTTTGTTATTAGATAAGTATAGATATATTAGGTATTATGTGAATTTTATAATATTTGTACAGTTGCAGGTACTGACTTTTTACTAAAAAAACGTGGAATGCTCAAAATTCAAAATTTTAAATTGTTGACTATAGTATATACATTGTGTTAATATAGTATAATACATTATATTTTCAAACCCCATAGTATTAATTATACTCTCAACTAGTACATAACTTGCATGTTTTAATATAAATATTTCTCATTTGAAATAAACCATTCTCGATAAGGTACTTCTATAATTATTTGGTTGTATTTTGAAGTGAAATTTCTTGCATTGGCAATATATAGATGTTGTCAACACCTAAAAACTTGAATAAAACTAGTACTGAAAATCTATATTGTTTTTGGCAAAATGTCTGAGAGGCAGAAATATGACTTGTGAAATGGGGAAAGAAGAATAAAAGGAAGAAAAATATTGTTACCAGAGATTGCAACCTTTGGAAAAAAGATGACAAACACTTATATACA
This sequence comes from Prunella vulgaris, assembly GCA_026898435.1. Taxonomy (NCBI): domain Eukaryota; kingdom Viridiplantae; phylum Streptophyta; class Magnoliopsida; order Lamiales; family Lamiaceae; genus Prunella; species Prunella vulgaris. Next base: position 134,429 of record JAPKLY010000288.1, on the reverse strand, counting down.
AATTTCTACGGGTGAAAGATCCGTAGAAATATTCATTTTTGAAAATTTGCGGGTCTAAATCGGGTCGGGTCGAATTTGAGTATTTTTTTCCAAAATTCGCGCAGCTTGTGATTTTCGCTCCCAGGTATGTTACAGTTGGGGCAAATGCATGTTACTTTAAGACAAAATGTGTGTTACAACCAGATTAAATGTTGTTTTCTAAACATATTCATTTATTTTTATAGAAGTAAATATTTTTCATGCAATGTAACACATGTATATGTTACATTGTATGTGTAACACATATTTATTCTTAATAAAAATACATTTTATCCTATAGTAACACTTATATGCTCATATAATAACACAAATTGAGGAACAAATATGTGTTACAGTTAGAGTAAATATGTATTACTGCAAATTTATGTTACAATTGGAGTAAATTTGTGTTACTGCAAATATATGTTACATCTAGAGTAAATGTGTGTTACAATTAGAGTAAATGTGTGTTACTGCAAATGTATGTTACAATTAAATAAATGTGTGTTACTGCAAATGTGTGTTACAATTAGAGTAAATGTGTGTTACTGCAAGATCAAATGTGTGTTACTGTATGCACAAACATTTATTTATCCTTATAAAAATATATATTATATTTTATATAACATATATAAGGTATTAAATGATGTATTAAGTACATGAATAACATATTATTAACATAAATCAACAAAGAGAATAAAAAATAAATTAA